>VTPC01076347.1:0-10739 GCA_011009095.1 Ignelater luminosus | reverse complement strand
ACAGTTTTCTTTTGCCAGCTCTCAAACTTACAAAAGTTCTATATTTAATTATAACCTTTCATCATAATTATCTGTCATAATATTATAATTTATTTTTCAAATATTAAAAACGTATGGGTTGTTATGACTACTCAAAGAGCATTCAAAATGGCTTGCCTTTCTAGGACGTTAAAGGCTGCTTACAGACTTTATTAAGGTAGCGTTACTATATATGTTACCGGACAAACCCGAAATTCGGATATTTTAGTATTGACTAGGACAAACGCAAAGCTCCTGCACTCTCTAGAAACAACGCAAATTTCCTAGGCCAAACGCGAAGTGCCAGACTAATTCAGAAACAACTGATTTTAGAGAAAGAAATTCTAATTTGTCCTAAAATTTCCAGGCAGAACTAGAAGTTATTTAAGTTACCTAGGATAAACTAGGTATGCCTGCTCGACTTAGGATAAACCCGTTTTGAATTTTGGAAACAGCATTTGCGCATCGTACACTGTCATTGTGACTTGTACGAGCTTGTGTGCTGTGATAATAGATTTTGTCGATTATTCATTATGTCCGAGTTAAAATGAAAAGATAAATTTATTCAAACCATGATAGACCGAGATACGAAGTCTTCGACACATTTTACTGTGCTTACAAAAGCTCAATACAACAGCTTATTAGAAAAGGTATGTAGACGATTGATTTGAGGTTATAACCGAGGAGTGTGCCACTTGTAGCATTAAGTAGCATTAGTAAGTTTCAGTTGTTTAATTAATTCACAAGCTATATAATTATTATCAAACAAATAAAACACCTATCAAAAATAATCTAAAGTCAGCTGCGAAAAAGGTGGCTTTGCAGTATAGTCGATTGAGGCGATTTGATGTTATTGAAATAAACGGAAACAAAAAACTAATTGCTGAATCATCAGAAAACGACATACGTTATTTTTTGCCTATTGATGAGGTGTTTGATGCTATCGATAGTGCACATCGCGCAGTTGGGCATGGTGGAAGGGATAGATTACTCTCCGAAACGAGCAAAAAGTATGCAATCATAACAAAAGAAATGATAAACTTATTTCTATCCATGTGTGAAAGTTGTCATATGAAACGAACAAAAAAAAGAAGGGTTTAGTTTCTAGACCAACTTTGCATAATCAAATGAATAGTCGCTGTCAGGTCGACCTAATAGATATGCAACCACAAAGTGATGCAGGTAACAAATTCATAATGGTGTATCAGGATCACCTAACAAAATTTGTTATTCTGAGAGCTCTTCGCACTAAAACAGCTGAAGAAGTAGCATATCACTTAGTTGATATTTTTACGTTCTTTGGTGCCCCTTGCATTCTGTATTCCGATAATGGACGCGAATTTGTCAACAAAGTAATTAATGAGTTAACCGATCTGAGGCCAGAACTAAGGTTAGTGCACGGCAAACCTTGACATAGCCAAAGCCAAGGTTCCGTTGAGAGAGCCAATCAAGATGTAGAAAACATGTTGACAACGTGGCTAAAGAACAACAACACTTTAAAATGGACAGAAGGACTTAAGTTTGTACAATTTATGAAGAACAGAGCGCTGCACTCAGGCATCAGCATGTCACCCTACAAGGCCATGTTTGGTATGGAGCCCAGAGTTGGGCTGATTACGACTAAATTGAGCGAGGAAGTTATTTTTGATTTACACACCGAGAAAGGCGTAGGAAAAGTCATATCGTTGACAAATTTGGGCGAGACAGAATCAGAGAAACGACGAAGAAGTGGCAGTGGAAATGGAAAGGGAAGAGGTAGGTAGTCATGATGAGGATGACCAACAAAATGATCAATACTGTAATGACATCGGAAATATTGCAACAGCTAGGAAGAGAGCTGCACTTTCTCACGAAAGCAGGCCAAAAAATGAAGCAATCAAGAAACAAGCTGCATCCACCAGCTAATATTGGCGACAATGAGACAGTACCCATACCAGATGTAGATAAAACAAGAGGAAGTTTACGTAATATCATGGCCGTAGTTTTAAACGTGACAGACGGTAATTTATATAAGCTAGATACTAAAGACGGTTGTTTAAGACAGCTGTATGGGCGATCAGAATTTGAAATCCGTAAATATAATTTTATTTCGATAGACGATTTTGATCAAAAACAAACAATTTGTTCGGGTAAAGCTCAGGGATACATTAGATGCCAGTGTACTAAACACTGTGGAACAAACTTATGCATGTGTAAAAGGCAACCACTCCTCTGCAGTTTGAAATGCCATAACAGGAATTCCTGTAGAAATAATTAAGTAAACAGCTGACTTACAGCAACTTGGTTTTGTTTTACTTTGAATTTAAAGAATTGTTCTTATCCAGTATCATCGAGATTGATTTTATTATAACACAATAATTAGTAATTTTCAGTATTATGTTTGATTTCTTTTCGTAATAGTTCTAGTAAGTACCTACCTATTATTGTTTATTTTATTTTTTATTTTAATAATTGTCGTATTGTAAAACATTTGTTAGTTTAGTTATTTTCATCAATATGTTTAGTTATTTTTTTTACTGGTATCAGATAAAAATCAAAATCATAATTATTCTTAAGGATTTCACAATATTTAATATTCATAGGTAAAATTCCAAGATTGTTTTGGCTATCGTAATTTGAAGAATTAAAGTTCAAATCATTCGTTAGTTTTGTTATTTTCGATAATCTTGTAAACTCTTTCTTACTGGCACCAAATAAATCAATAATCAAAATTAAAACTAGTTTATCTTGTTGAGTTCAAGTTACTTTCAGTTCTGCCTGAAAATTTTAGGCCAAACTAGAATTTTCTTTTTTAAAATCAGTTATTCCTGAATTAGTCTGGCACTCCGCGTTTGGCCTAGGAAATTTGCGTTGTTCCTAGGGAGTGCAGGAGCTTTGCGTTTGTCCTAGTCAATACTAGAATACCCGGATTTCGGGTTTGTCCGGTAACATATACACAGATGGTAGTAGAAAAAAGAACTAAATTAGAATCTAAATATCTGTTATTTTAAATTTCTAAAGAATTTTGATTTGCATTCTTTTCTGGTTTTAAACAGACTCAAGCCTTTTTTCATATTTTTTTCTGGTTTTAGTTACTTCCAATTTTAACTGTTTGTTTCATCAACGTGTTCTTGTCTTGTCTTAATGTGCCTGTGTTTTAGATGATTTTGTTAGTAAATACTTAATATGTATTAGTCCAAATTTGAAAAGATTGATTAATTGAATAATAGGATGTTACAAAGAATGTGATTTTTTTACATGTTTTATTTTTGAGATACCGTTCATTGATATCTTTTAGCTAAATCTGATTGTTTCAGTCTGCTCTTTTTGACTGTTACCACATTAGCACAACATTTTGCTTTTACATCAACACTTTGCACTTCGCACTAGCTCTGATGATTCGGTCTTTTTTAGTCTTGTTACTGTCTTTATATTATCAAGTAGTTAAATGACTTCTATATCAAGATGGTTGTCATAAGTCACAACTCCATTAAACACATATTTCTATCTGCCACTAGAAATTGTAAGTGTAAGAGATTAGATTACATACAAAAATCAGGCAATGGTATTGTGCCCTGAAAAATGAAAAACATTATTTTTATTTAGACTTACTACTTTTGTTATTAAATTTTAGTATAGCGATCAGCATGATAAGTCAATTGTAAGTATTTTGATTAGAATATCCTGCTAGACTTTGATTATACCAAACTGGATTAACAGACCAATGACGATGAACACAAACATTCTCTCTGACATCCGCCTGTTTCTTCTACCAAGTGTTTTATTTTCAAACCTTTATGAAAGTTCATATTTTGTATATAACAAGAAGGATTGACTATGTCTCTTAATATGTTTATTTTGCACAATTTCAATGCTAGTGTGTTTGGTTTAAAGCAAACCCAAAGCTGTGCACCATATAGCCAAATTCAATTCCACATTTCAATGCCAATTATCAATTAAAATGTGAATAAAACAATGCATATTTACAAAGAACTGCCACATAGTACGAGTTATGGCCTGTTTCAATTTTGTTTTTTTTCGATCGCACGGTATTTATTTACGACATTGAAGAGACTTTTTCTTTGTTCGGATAAATGGTTTTTGTTAAGTTAAGAGCGCGATAAAACTCAAACTCGATAAGGAATATTTGTAGATTTTTCCCCCTTAACTATAGTAGTGTTTTCTACATTTTAATTTTCAAATTTTTTTATATACATTTTCTATTTTTAATTGACAATGGGAATCATGTCCAGGTATTTACATTTACAACATTTCTTGTTAAGTTTTAATAAAATTATTTTATCTGTATACTGTATGAAATTCCTGTATGTTGACTTTTGTTCGTAGTTTGGTTTGGTCCATTTACAGATCTTCCTTCTAGTTGCGTGGGTTGTTTCTGCTGCCTTTTGAAGGTGCTTTTAATTGTCAAGACAGCGGTGTTGTCAGTAAACATGGCTATAGCTGCGTTTCTATTTTAGCATGTCACGAATGTATAATAGATACAATTATAAAGGTCCAAAAACGCTACCTTATGATGTGCCTCTATTGACATCTTTGACTTTTCACTATTCAACTTTGTTTTAATCTGATTATTCTTTGCCTGACGTACCATGTCAAATTCTGATCATATTGTTTCTTTAAGTTGGATTCCAAACTTTCTTACCCAACCTCATTTTGCGATTGTGTAACTCTAGAAATATGGCTGTAGAGATTTTTTTTCTCTAGTTTTTGTTTGTTTTTTCTACTGTTTTGGGTCCTTTCTTAGCTGTTGAGTATGTATTTTGGAAGCCAAGTTGGTGATTTGGTATAAGGTTGAATTAAAATGCTAAAACAAAACACAAGATAAATGAAACCGCTATACTATAACAAGAAATGGTAATAATACTGGGAGAAATATAGCATAACCCATACGGCATGCAGAGAAAAGTGTGAGGAATGCTAAAACGAAGGAAATCAGACATAAAAAAGTACACGCAAACATAGCAAATTGACAATGCTATGTGGACAAGCTATTTTAATATGTAATATAATATAAAAATAAATGAAAAGAAAGAAAATGGAAGAAGACTTTCCAGACACAATTAAAATATCAACACAAAGGCAAAAATAAAAAATAGGAAAGCATCTGGCCCAGATAAAATACCGAATGAGCTTATTAAATATGGCGGAGTATGTCTTATAGAAGAACTCACAGAACTGTACAACAAAATACTAATAACAGGGAATGTGTCCAATTAGTGGAAAAAGAGTATCACCATCCCGATCTTCAAGAAAGATGACAAAAAGGCACCCGAAAATTACAGAGGCATAACCCTGCTAAACTCAGCAATAAAACTATTCACAAAAATATTAGAACCAATACTAATAATTTAGCACGCAGGAATATCGAAAAAACAACAGAAATTCAGATAAAATCAAACTACTTTAGACGCCATATTTATCGTTAGACAAGTGACAAAAAAATCAATAGGATATGGAAAACCCGCTTTTATATGCTTCATAGATCTCACCAAGGAGTTTGACAGGGTGAGACTAATCGACTGAACCTCAAAATGTCAACCCAAATCTTGGTTAATGGACAACTAACCGAGGAAATTGCAACACCAACAGGAATCAGACAGAGAGGCTTGATATGCCCAATTCTATTCAACACCAACATGGATCAAATAATAAATTATGTCGAAATCTCTGGAAGAGATTATAAACTAGCAACGGGAAAGATCAAGATTGTATCTACAACGACTCCTACACTCATTTTTTTACACTCTTAACATGCAGATATCCACGTCGAAAACAAAATTACTTGTAATTGCTAGAGAACCAATAAGGTGCAAGCTTAGTATAAAAAATAACCTAATAAAACAAGTCATTATATTTAGATATGTTTAGATTTCATCAAATCAAAACAAAATACGTGAAGTCAGGAACCAAGCAGACAAGGAAGGCAGAATAGCTGGTGCAGTGCGAGATGTCGTATGAAGCAAGAATTTCGTGAGCAAGTAAGGCAAAACTGAAATCTACAAAACATACATTCTACCAATTATGACATACGCCATAGCAACAAGAGCAGATAATAAACGAACAAAATTCATTCTACAAACAACAGAAATGAAAATCCTTAGGAACATATCTGGGTACACACTGAGGAACAGAAAGAAGAAATACCGACATAAGAAACGAATGCCAAATACAAGACATAGTTAGATGGAGATGACAGAAATGAAGAGCTTGGAATGATCACATCAACAGAATGGAGCCACAAAACTAGCAAAAATGGCACGAGATGGGATACCGCGAACACACCGACCATAGGCAGATCATCCAAACCCTGGAAAGATTTATGGAGATCAACATCACAGGAACAATGAGCCCAAGCTGGAATTTGCAGGCCCAAGGCCTAAGTTAAGAGGAAGAAGAAGAAGAAGTGTAAGGTTGATTGTTCTTATATTTATTTTAATTTTTATGTAAACAATTTCCCAAATAGTTTTGATATAAGTAACTGGACGTTATGAGATCGGTCTGTATGAAACCTTCTTGGGATTGATTTGTTTTTTTATTATTGTCTCCACTTCCTAAGGCGTGACAGGTGGAATCTTTATTTCTTATTCATTGATTTGATTCTGTTTATTCTATAGCTCTGCTAGTATATGTCTATAACTAGATTTGAAGTTATGGAACAGTCTTGCTTATAGTCTTGCTTTAAGAGTTGCACGCGTTTTAGCATAAGAACATAGCAAGATTGTAAGTAAGGGGGTATGTATAGCAAATAGTTCTGAATCTTTTTTATTTTGTTTTTTACTCTACTATATTATTACGCACAAAAACTTAAAAGAAACATGGTGTGATGATATTCAAAACTATATGGTTTAAAATTAAAAAAAAGGGTTAATCATTCAAAGAATATAATATGATTAAGTGCATGTACAGTAGGTTTTGTGATTAGGAATAGATAACGAAAAGTAGGTTGTATAGATATTATGTTCATAAACTAAATGTCATGGAAGAAGAACAATTTAATTGTAAAACATATCCTGTTTCATATAAATATAAAGAACAGGTAAAGTCTGAAATCAATAAAATGTTAGAAAATGGAATTATAGAAAGGTCGACTACCAATTATATCAATCCAATTGTGATAGTAAAAAAAAAAGATAATTCGATAAGAATATGTTTAGATGCCAGAAAGTTAAATTCAATAACAAAACCGCAACTTGAGTGTCCTAGTAAAATTGAAAACTTGATGGGTAATATTGGTAAAAATAATATATATTCTAAATTAGATTTAAAGAATTTATTTTGGTTGATTCCTTTACATAAAGATTCAAGAAAGTTTACAGGTTTTTAGATAGATGGACAGGTTTTCCATTTTACAGTAGTACCATTTGAGTTATCAACTTCATGTGCAGCTTTAGTAAGATCATTGTCACAAGTTTTAAATAAATTTGATCATTTTTGTATTCACTATGTTGATGATATTTTGATTTTTAGTAAAGATGAGAAAACACATTTAAAGCATATAGGCATTATAATAAAAAGTCTAAAAGAAGCAGGGTTAAAATTAAACATTAACAAATGTGAATTCTATTAGAATTCTGTAAAGTTTTTAGGATATGAAATCAATGAAAAAGGGATCACTATAGACGAAGCAAGATTAGAAGAAATAAAGAATTATCAACGTCCTAAAAATCTAAAACAATTAAGGGGATTCTTAGGAATGTTAAATTATTATAAGAAATTTATACCAAGGTTATCAGAACTTTGTTTGCCTTTGATAGTTATTGAGAAAAGGAATAAAATGAGTGTGAAATGAAGAGCGAGACAATGCTTTTCAAAATCTTAAAGATGAATTTCATCACAATTTGCAGTTATGTCATTACAAAAAAAATTGGCGTCCCAACGTAGTAGGGCAAGTTAAATAAACATCCATATTATAAGAAAAGGCAAGTCCAAGGGAACCCAAAATTGTACTAAAATAACATTAGTTAAAAGAATAGTCATTTTATGGAATTTGTTAATTGGTTTACGAAGTATTTGAATAGCAAAAAAATTTTTTATTAGTTTGATTGGAATTCATTAAATTCTTGAGTTTTACATTAAAGCTATTTTCATTTTCATAATATTTTAGACATAATTATCATTTTGTTAGTTGTCTGTTAGTATTGGAAAGATGTCGAAGCGAGGTAAATCGGTAGATAGTAGAAAAAGGGATAAAAGAGAGGAAGAAAAGCTTGAAATTAAACAGATGGAAGAAGAAAGTACAAGTATGGAGGAGACCATAGGAGATGTTGAAAAGGGAGATAAAAAGCAAAAAGAAATAAGACAACAACAATCAGATTTACTTAAAATATTATTAGAAATGAAACAAGAAAACACAAAAAGATTTGAAGAGATTAAACGAGATAATAACACAATAGTGCAGAATTTTGAAGAAATGAAACAAGATAATACTAAAAGATTTGAAGAAATCAATCATAATCAAGAGAAAAGATTTGAAGAAATTAAAAGAAAATTTGAAGATCATGAGAATAGATGGGATAATATTGTTAAAAACATGAGAGGTGAAATACAAGAAGAGGTGAATAATAAGATAGATGAATGTCAGAATGAAATGCGTAGGAAAATAGAAAGACACCAAGAAGAAATTATCAACATGTTACAAATAAGGGATGCAGATATAAATGAGAAAATTAAGGAACAAGAAAAAGCACAAGAAAACTACCAGCAGAATGTGAAAATAGAATTAGATAAAATAAACAAAAATGTTGAAGAGAAATCAACAGCAGGTAATCAAGTCATTATTGTATATTAGATAGCGGGATTCAAAATATGGCAAGATTTTCAGGAAACCACAAACTAATAAATCCAAACATATTCATAAAGAATTTAACCTACCATTTGGACAATATAAAAAAGCAGATGTGTGGAATGTATGATCACAGTGTTACAATGCAGAACATTAAATTGGTTTTAGCAGGGGATGCACAGAAATGGTTCTATATTCACGAGAATGAATTTAAGAATTTTGATGAATTTAGGAACGCATTTATAAAAACATTTTGGGGAAGATATCAGCAAAGGGAAATAAAAAACAATTTATCGTATGGAAGATATGATCTCAAATATGGAACCACGGGGGAAAAATATGCGTTAGATCGCTTTTATGTCATTCAACAACTGGATGACAAATTAGGCACATCCGAAATCATACAGCAATTGGCAGAACATTTCGACAATGATATATACCGTCACATTTACACAGCAAACATTCAAGAATTTGATGTGTTCTTAGTAATTTTAAAGAGTTCGACAAGGTAGACGAAAATAGATACAAGAGATCCAATGCATACAAGGAAAACATAAATCCACATACTCCGGATGATCAACCAAGAACTTATTATAATAGATATAGTCAGAACAATAATAATCTAAGGAATAATTACCAAAATAAAAGGTGTTATGAAAAAAATAGATTTGAGAAGAGAGATGACCAACAAAAAAATGAAAAATAGAGAATTGTGAAATAAGTCTATGTATATGGACCATTAAGATTATTTTTGTAAATGGTTATTAATATTCGTTATTTATATGGTTGTTAAGATGTTTATGTATATGGTTATTAAGATTTTTATGTGAATGGTTCTTAAGATTTGTTATATTTATGGTTTCTGTTATGTTTATTGCGGTTTGTGTGCAATGTGACATGTTATCACAAGAAAAGTACACCAAAAATAAAATAAAATAAGGTACACCAAATAAATGGACTTTTATTTATCATTAATTGACTAAAACAAAAAAAAACATCGACAAAGAGAGACCAAATGGAAATGAAGAAAGAATCAGTACAGTAAATGGAAAAATGAGGAAGGAAGCAAATGAGTAGAGTGACTTGGTGCACGTTCCCAATTTCACTGTGGTGAACAATTATTGGATGAGATACAAAGTGCAAAATTGTGAGAAGACGAGACTGAGTGCTATAAAGGTGAACAAAGGATACCCAAGAAGAGGAAGAGGACCTACTAAAGTTTATAGGTGGTATAATTAGAAATAAAATAAAAAATAAAGTAAAATCTTAACTACAAAAAAAAGAAGAAAGTTAAAATAATAAAACTGTGTAGTTAGTATAGTTAGATAAAAAAAAATGTAAAAATTCTTTGAATGAGTTGATTATTATCAATTTATAAATTTTTTTGACAAACATATCTTGACATCCATAATAGAAGCTAACAAATATCATTGACACAAGTTAATGTCATAACCATTAACCTATAATTAACAAAAATTTTTTTGACATTAATTTAAAATTTTGATAAATAAAATTCAATTTCGGCCCATGAAATAAGACTATAATTAAATGTTGTGAAAATAATTATTAATGAAGTTATTATATCATTACACTAGTTTTATTTCTAAATGTATACATTAGAAAACAATTTATAATACTAGGTTGTCCTCAGCAATCTTCTAAATCTTGATCATTGCAGCTATCATATACTTTTGTTCTTCTTTGTATTTACTGTATAGCAGTAACGTCACTAAATTTTTAGCGTCAGCCTCATCAATTTTAAGCACTCTTCAACTTCTTAAAAGATGTAAATGTGAATCGAATTAAAGAATGTGAAATAATTGTTGTATCTACTATTAAAATTTAAATAAAATACCGTGGTGTTCGCTATAAATCCGATTGCTTCCGTCTCATTGGCAATATAGTAGGTTACCTTGAAATGGGGAAACATAAAAAAATA
>VTPC01076342.1:0-15999 GCA_011009095.1 Ignelater luminosus | reverse complement strand
CGTACTGTTGGTGACTTTTATAGCACAAATAAACGTTTTACACTGCTATGTTTATAAAATTTATGAAATTTATTTTATTGTGCTCTTACATTATTAATACTGGAATTACAATGAGTAAAACAGCATGGCATATTAATATATGCAGCATATTATACACATACAAATACACAATTCGGTATATTTTAATATTAAACAACATGAAGTATGATTGAGTTACACAGAAGTTTTAATTAATTAAATACCTACTGAGAACTTCGTAAATATTGTGCTTGCATGCAAGGCAGTACCCTTCATACATACATAAATGCAAAAGCGTCGCTTTTCCTGTGTGTATATGTGCATTTACATATTATTTCACGGTTTTGTTGCTTCATACTATGCCGAAACAGGTTAATCTGTGTCCAGATTTTATTAACTCGAGGTAAACAGGAAGGTGTATGTGTGTAAGATATGTTTATTTTGGTGAAATTACATTTCCTTGAGTAAACTTATACCGGTAGCTTATACTTTTATTAAGGATTTGTCGTGTTTATTGAAACTCCTAACATGTAACTCAGGCGTAACTCCAAACGTAATCTTTTCACTGTGCTTGTTTGAAAGATTACGCATTTTGGTAACATCAACGGTTAAGTTTGGAAATTGAAAGCAAACTATAATTCATTATTAGATACAATTTTTAATTTTTGTCTCTCTAAGGAAATATTGCTTTTATTCAACATCTGTAAGATAACAAAAAATTGGTTTTTGATGTCTACTCCTAGACGTAGGGCTCTGTGCTTTTTCTCTCCATGCTATTCTATCCCGTGCAATCTGTTGCCATCTCATTCCAAGATCATTTCTCCATATTTGCTTCGGTCTGTCGATATTTCGCTTGGTACTTCTTTGTCTCCAATTTAAGATCGTCTTTGTCTATCTGGTCTTGTCCTGTCTTGCTATATGACCCTCCCAGTTCCATTTTAATTTAGCGATCACGTCCACTGTCTTAGTTCTTCTTTTGATTTCCCGG
The DNA here is from genome assembly GCA_011009095.1 of Ignelater luminosus. NCBI lineage: Eukaryota > Metazoa > Arthropoda > Insecta > Coleoptera > Elateridae > Ignelater > Ignelater luminosus. Next base: position 14,993 of record VTPC01076342.1, on the reverse strand, counting down.
TTGGTTATGCGGTTTCTCAAACTAATTCCTAACATAATTCTCCCGACGGCTCTTTGTGCCACTCTGAGTTGTTCTGTGGATTTAAGGGTTAATGTTGTTGTCTCCATGGCAAAATTCATTACCGGTAAGATGCAGGTGTCAAAAACTCTTTTCTTTAAATTTATTGGGACTTTGGGAGATTCTTAAGAATATACGAGGGCGGTTCAGTAAGTACCCGTGTTTGACGACAGAAGGCGTTCCTGAGGGAAGTTGGTGTTATCATCGTGTGCTGCCATCTATCAAACGACGGTATAACAAATTGCAGACTGATTGAGAGGTTAGTTTGGATATGACAGCCATTTGAGTAAGACGTGTTTCGTGATTTTAGCTAAGATGGAAAAAGAGCAGTATCGTTCGGTAATTCGCTTTCTGTTTTTGGATGGGAAAAAATGCGAGGAGATAAAAGCAAAGTTGGATGCTGTTTATGGGGACACTTCGCCATCTATGACCACAGTTAGATATTGGTTCAACAAATTTAAACGTGGGCAAACATCCGTTTTTGATGAGGAGCGACCAGGACGCCCGGCAGACGTGGTTACCGAGGAAATCATTCAAAAAGTCCACGACATGATTCTCGCTGATCGACGAACGAAAGTGCGTGAAGTAGCAGAGGCCGTAGGTGTGTCGACCGGAACGGCAATTAATATTTTACATGATAAGTTGGCGATGAAAAAATTGTCGGCGCGATGGGTGCCGCGATTGCTAACGGTGGACAACAAGCGGATGCGGCTGTTAACTTCGAAGCAGTGTTTGGAGCAATTTAAGCGAAATCCGAAGGAGTTTTTGCGTCGAGTTGTCACCGTTGATGAAACCTGGATTCATCGTTACACACCAGAAACTAAGCAACAATCAAAACAATGGATTTCTCCCGGTGAATCTGCTCCAAAGAAGGCGAATTGGTTCCATCGGCCGGAAAGGTCATGGCGACGATTTTTTGGGATGCGAACGGCGTCATCCTCATGGATTTTTTAGAAAAAGGAAGAACGATCACTGGACAATACTACAGTGAGTTATTAGACAGCTTCGACAAAAAATTGAAGGAGACACGGCCGCATTTGGCGAAAAAGAAGGTGCTGTTTCACCACGATAACGCACCAGCACATTCATCCGGAGTTGTCGCCGCCAAACTGCATGAATTGCGTTATGAATTGCTGCCGCACCCCCCGTATTCACCCGATCTGGCTCCCTGCGACTTTTTCTTGTTTCCTAACATGAAGAAATGGCTCGCGGGAAAAAATTTAGCTCAAACGAGGAAGTCATCGCCGAGATAGAGGCGTATTTTGGAGAGTTCGACAAATCCTATTTTTTGGAGGGGTTAAAAAAATGGCAGGAACGTTGGGAGAAGTGTATATTTCTAAAAGGAGACTATGTTGAAAAATAAAAAAAAAATTTTTGAAAAAAATTGTGTCTTCATTTCTAACACGGGTACTTATTGAACCGCCCTCGTAACTTAATCTCCCTGCAGCTGCCCACATTATACGTAGTATTTGTCCTTTTATCTCGTCTCTTTGGTTGTCTTTTCCTAATGTTATAATATGATCAAGATAGATATAACTGTCCACTTTTTCTGTTACATTATCATCTAACCTAAACTCTTGTTCGTCGGCTGTCATCACTTTGGTTTTTTCGATGTTTACGGTAAGGCCTATTTTTTCAGATACTACTTTTAGTTCTCTTAATCTTAGTTGTAGTGCACTTGAATCGTTGCTAATGAGAACAATATCATCCACAAAACGTAGATGTTTGAGATAGCGCTCGTCGATATTAATGCCTTTATTATTTCAATTTAATTTTTCAAAGGCATCTCTGGTACAAAAGAAAATAATTTAGAGGAAACCTTGCCTCACGCCTCTGTTTGTCTGGAGTCAACACGTGCACAGTCCATTGCTTTAAACACCCCCCAGAGTGCGACAGAGTCGAAAGCCTTATTGTAATCTATAAAGACTAGATGTATACATTGCATTCGTTGCATTTCTCGATCAGCAGTCGAATTGATTAGATGTGTTCTATGGTGCTAAAGCCTTTCAAAAATCCGGCATGTTCCGGTGGTTGGAATTCATCAAGCTTGTTTGTTATAATCTTCGTTAGCAATTTATACGGTTTTGGCAGTAGACTAATAGGTCTATAGTTATCTATCTTTATTTTGTTGCCCTTCTTATGTAAAAGAACAACTTCTGCGGTCTGTCAAGTCTCCAGCACTTCGCCCTCTGATAAGCATTGATTTATCAAAGTTCCGATCAACTGTGGAGTAGCAACACCTACCAGTTTTAACATTTCAGTAGAAATTCCATCTAGGCCAGGTTTTTCTATAGATTGCAGCATTCTGATGTTATATGTGGCAAGATCTAATATAATTTTGGATAATTGCTGCGAACTTTTGCTTTTGCAAAATTTCTTGGGGTAGATTTTATAGGTGTGAGATTTGGAGCTTCACTTTCTACTCACCTGGCGACCAGTTGCTTTCGTTTTAAAATTCGCCATTTTAAGAGGTTAGTGGCCATAATCGTTGACGCTGGCCATGCAGGTTGAAAGATGAAAGTTCACCCGCCCCTATCGCCAAAGACGCCGTTTGGAACCCTTCTTTTTAGAAACAAACGCTACGGTAGTGCTAGTTTTGGTTTGCCCCGGATATTTGATTTCTCCGGTGCCATCCATATCTGGAAGGCGTTTTCGTATCTATCACCTGGGGAGACGCCCGATGGAGGATCAAGCAAGCTCACACGGGTTAATCCGACTAATCTTTTTAAATTTTTGAATTTTCTAACAAACTTGAGGCATGTGAATGCCACACATTAATTTTTTTATATAACTTTTTTATTATTTACCAAGTGAATAAATGTTCTCGTACACTCTCCAATGGCGTGCACTGTAACTCAAATTTAGAAACTATTTTGAAACTCCCTGTGTATAAAAAGATGACGATATCTGCAATAAAAAGCTTGTTTTGTACTCTACAACTAAGGTTAGTCCCAAAATGCGTAGAAGAGTTGACAAACTTGGTTTTATTTTTAAACGGTTATAAAAAATCAAAAAATTCTTTTTAACAATGAAAATGTTTGAGATTTGAAATACAAATTAAGTAAAAATAGCAGCATATGGTCCTTCGCGAGCGGCAATGAGTAGCCTCTTTGTGAAGTTCTGAAATAGCGCTGTACCAGATCTCTCCCAGACAAATTTACTGATCCTCGTCCAGTTTTTGCGAAATTGAGCCAGATGTTTTGCATGTAGATTACGCTTGATTAGTTCTGCCTTGACCATAGTCCAAAATCTCTCAATTGGTTTAATTTGTGGAGTTGCTGATGGATTGTCGATTCTTGCCACGAACTTGATTTTATGCTGATTCAGAACAAGATTTGTTTGTCGGTTTCTAGTGACTTTAACCAAGGGATCAAAACCGGTTTCAAGACTTTATCACGATAGGTCACGCCATCCATAGCACCTCTCTTCGATTCCATCACGACAGCTGGAGACAAGTGTCCTTCAGATGAACAGCCTGCCAAACGAGCGCTTTTTTTGGATGCTTTGATTTTTGCCTGATTTTAGCTTCTATAGGGACTGGGTGACCTGGCAATTCAGTGTAGTATTGGTTTGCAGGCATCTCATTTGAATCCAAGGTGATATAAATTTCGTCATCTATGACCATTAAAAGTTGCCGCCAGAAATAGTGGTCTGACGGTAAAGCTGCCTGCAATTGCTTTTTGCTTTTTCAAGCTCATCTGGACGGTTCCTCGAGACCTTTGCTCTCTTGCGCCCCTTCTTGCGAATCCGATCTACGGTTGACTTGCTGACCTTGAGTTTTTAGGCAGCAGCACGCACAGGCAGGTTAGGCTGCTTCAAAAAGAGGCGTTCCACTTTGGATGTCAAAGCGGGGGTCGTAACAGACTTTTTTCGGCCCGGTTTTTGCTTGTTGACCTTCTACAAAGGATGATCAACATAATCCATCACACCACAAATCCGGCTCTGGGGCACATTCAGCTTAGAGAGCTTTTGAACTGTTGCCTTTCGATCAAATTTACTGTCTTTGTAATAGAACTCGATGACCGAGTTCGGAATAGCTGGTTCGTTCTTCATTGTGATTGTTGGCAGATCACTTTAATTAACACTGAGTGACTAATAGGTGACTAAAAAGTTGACATGTGTGTTTATTTATTAAAAAAAATGTCAACAGTCGCCATAGCAACCTTCTCAATTTTTTCCTATGCATTTTCGGACTAACCTTAACGTTGTCTCTGCGTCCCGGGCCCAAAAAAAATAAATCGAGTGAGTAAATAGGGCGCCAGTGGCGTATAAAGTCGGCGGAGATTTGGTTTTCGGGTTTCCTCGGGCAAACTAAATATTGCATAGACATCATGTTCAGGGTCCAAAATATCCTGACGTTGTAAGACAGTGTCACCTTACGAAGTTTAATTTAGACTTATGAACGCCATTATTAAGATAAAATCATTAAATTTTGTACAGTTTTATTATTAAAAGTCAACTGTATTTATGCAGACTTAACAAGCTGACAAACTAATAATTGTAGATAAATAAATTACAAAAATGCTACAAGTATTACAACAACGTTGGTTTTCGCTCCATTTGCGTTTCCCCCAGATGGAGAATGCAGGAGGAATCGATTTATTAGAACGTACGAAAGAGCCGAAACCTACATCCACGACATGAATTTTATCCTTCGATCTTGTTTCGTTTCAATATGGCACTAGTTTTGGTTTTTGTTTTTTTTGGCCCTGGAAATGGCGTTGTTCAAGGTACCAACCTCTTCAGACAATTAACGACAGTCGAAGAAACTATCCACTGGGGTAAATCGTTTCAATTAAGTACGACAAGCAACGGCTCTATAAAACGTCAAAGATACGACATGTCAGTCATGTCTAACTGTAGATATATAGAGATACAGCACAAAATGCTCCATTAGGGGTGGGGAAGAAGACAAAAGCAAATTGAAAGTTCAGAAACTTCAAGGATGTTTGTGAAGTACGCATACTTCTAAAAGTGCATTGAACCACTATGAAAACGAACATCCCTAAAGGCGTTTTGATCTTCACCTCACTCCTTGACAGACACTTATGAAACCAAACTCTACTTTGCTTGGCTCAAAATAGTAGCAAGAGAACTCTAACAGCATTAAGGTCCAGACGGTCTTTTTGACCTGTGTTGCTCTGCTTTTGCCGGGGAGATAGAATTATGTGGTTATGGTCTATAGTTTTGGGCTTTACTAATCGACTTTTAGCTGACAAAAAAGAATTCGTTCGTTAACCACATGATGTAATTTATATGGGATTCAAAGGAAGTGCGTTTCTCTTCACTGCACCCAACGCTCCAAGTTTTCTGTCGGCCGCTCAATATTTGTTTTACAGGGCAGTTTTCTTTCTAATTCTTAAACCTAACTACCTAATCTTAAACGTACTTGGAGATTATCTTAGTCCACATAAAATTACATCGTCAACATTTAAAATTGCTGGAAATGCTGGAGTCCCATTTAGATCAAATAAATATTTTGAAAAGGCTAAGCCTTACACTCACTTTTTTAGTATTTGGAATGAAATTCACATTCTTCCACAAAAATCCAGGGAGTGTAAATTATTTTCTTCTTCAGTTTTTCTTATTCATTAGAGAAAGGCTAATGAACAAAAAAAGCATGAAATTTATCCAAATTCTACCCATTTTACGGTTTCTACAAAGGGAAACCCTGACAAATACTTTTGCAGAACGTACACCAATACTTAGCATTAATGAACTTAAAAACTAAATGCAATAGCTACTTAAAACTCAAAGGTGGTTTAAAAATACTCGAAACCTAGGAAACATAACTCTCCAGCTCAAAAAACCAGTTGGTCACTTCTTATAACGTGTTACAGTTGCAACGAAAGTTTTCGATCCTGCTTAAAATCTAGCTAGCGTCACAGTCAAATACAAACTTGACGTAAGTGTTTAGCTAAACTCGAATCTAAATAGGTTAAATTCAGACGACCAATTGCTGACTGAGTATAATGTCTGGCTAGCAATCTACCAGGCTTACTTCAAAAATATAGAAAACGAGTTTAAACCAGATACTTAAAATCTTTTGTGTCTCTCGAAGAACTAAAAGCAATGATCCTGCAATCAGGCAAAGTAAGATCATCCTCGAAGTTTCAGTATTTGGTTTTACAGTTTCCTCTAGTCAAATAAACCTCTACATTATTGATTACCTTCCTTACCAAGTATTTCTTAAAAATTTCTAGGAAGTTGAAAACGTACTTGATGTTATTGGAATTTTGACCGACGAGGCCTAACATTCTAAATATGCCGACACGCTTAATGTTATAAGATCATAATGGCTTTATGTACTCTAAAGTTAAGTTATATAGCAGAACGCAAAATAGTATTCGAAGATTTGAAACGTCAATTAAATAAGTCACTATTATATTGGATGAATGTAAATACAAAAATACTTAAATATGGTTTTCTTATCAGAATTTCCTTTTTTTAGCTTTCGCACTTATGATAACTAAATGCAGTTAATTTGATCAAGTAATTAAGAATCAGTTTTGGCGTGGAATGAATTCTGAGAAAGAGCCACACATTCTTTAAAAATTTGTAGATCTCACCAGACTGAATGTAAAGGTTTAGATTAATTTTGATCGCGTAATGATTTTAATATCCAAACTTAAAGATTTAGCTTGACCTAATACTTAAGAATCATCTGAGGCGTTGTTTGTGCTAATTCTGAAAGAGTTGCAGCTCTCTTGAAACTCTGTAGCTTTGTTCTTGTTTTTGTACTTGTACTCACACTTTTTTCATTTGACTTAGTACTTGAGAATCCTCTTAGCCGTTGAGCTAATTAACTAAAAATAGCTACAACTTTTATGTGGCTTTGTAGGTCTCTATGTGTAAAACATAAACCTATATTAAAGCCTTTAGTTGAATTTAATTTGTAAAAGCTGATTTTGTTCTGAAGATATGAGACCGTTTTAGTCTCCAGAACTCTTGTCTACAGAACCGTCTGGAATCTAATGCAATCATGACACAGATTGTTTCATTTGAAAATAATCTTGCCTTTCAATTATACGCGCAGATTCTCTTAAAAAAACTCCCAAACATTATTAGTGGTTTAGGTACGTTTTTGTGTTCAATGGACATAGCGCCCTCCACACTCCAAATTTGTTTTTGGGGTAAAGACAGTTTCGACAAATTCATTGCAAATAAACTACACCATAAGCTATCGTGCAGCTATTAAAAATTATCAGAAAAAAAACTCTAGTTAGGTTTTCTTCTTATTTTTTACTGCAAAGAGAATGCCCTTATATTAGCTCCATGTAATTTAGAAACACCCTGTAGGTTATACTCACCTGCTAACGCTTGTGTTTGCTTGCCTTTACCTTCAAGATTCTTTTTTGATAGCCTTAATTATAGTTTGATGCAATGTTTTTGATTTTGACTTTAGCTACAGACAACAGAACTGTAAAAATACAAGACGTTTTAGAATTTAGAGCAAATGATTAAAATTGCATGAACCGTTGTTTTGATAACGTTTCAGGTTATTCCGGAAGAATAATTTCGTTCAGGTTTAATAAAAGACTGTTGTGGTCGAACAACAAAACTTCTTTTTCTAATCGTTAATAAAGACAGTTATGCAGGTTTAAAATTGAAAATAATTCAAAATACAGAAGTGAAAAACCTGCCTGCTCTTTCAAGCATGTACATACAAACAGCAGCATTCTAAGACAGTGTTATGCAGTAAAACATGCTAAATTCGTTAGTCTTCCTTTAAAATGCCAGCAGCGATTCGGTAGAAAGGATAAACAAGACACTAAAAATCAATAAAAGAATTTTAGTTGCAATGATGATTCTTTAAAATAGATTTCCAGAATGTCGCAGCATATGAAGAGATGAAACGCATTTAAAATCTGTAGGCGTGAAAAACTTAATTGTGTATGAACCGGAAAGGTATAAATGAAGGTCACTGTATTTATATTTCTTTTGCAGACGAGCCACTTTAGAAAATCAGAAGCATTTCTTCGTCTAAAAATATGAATTCTTGGGTAGGGTAAAAACAAGAATAGGATAACAAACAATCAAATTGAAAGAAATTGCTGTTGTGATATTAACATTCACAATTAAGATCTTTGATTTCTATTCGGGTTACAAAACCTAGTGGAGTTCCACAAATACCTTCTTGAAAATGTCTTATAGGCACCCATAGAAGGTGATAATGTTGCTCGATTATAGTTGAATGAATGGATGTTGAGAAGGTAGATATCGAAGTCGACTTATTGTAGATGTGATATTTGAAAGTGTTGACAAAATTGAAAGCTATGATGTGGAGAGAATTGGAGATGGTATAAGGCGAGGTGTTGGAAAGAGACATTTTGCTTCTCAGAAACCTAACTTTGAATTTTGCGCTACACAACACAAGAAGCCGACCAAAGTTAGGAAATATAGCTGTAAATTAGCTTGCGGCCTCATCTGCAGAAAATTGATTAGAGTTCGTACTATTTGAGCCGGAATCAACTTAGTACCTCCATATCGCACAGCTTATATCACGCATAGAACAGTGAGGCGTATGGATTTTTAATGCAGTGAGTATCTGCGTCCTTTTTAAACTCAGTACTCTAGTCGATTCTAAAATAATTTATACTATACGCCCCGACGTCCCTTTCTTGACGTTTCCTTTGCAAGCTAAAGGATACTGCCGCTTTCATCAGAGATTTTGGTCCGTCAGTTAAGGGCACATTTTTCTTAAGATTGCAGACTTCCCCAAAGTAAGAATGAAGCAACACATAACAATGACGATGTCAGAACACTTAAGCTAAAGAGTAAAATTTGGAGTTAGTAGTAACAGTGTAGACTGAATTTTTATCACGTTCTTGCGGCTGTAATTCGATTTGTAACCTTTATTCATTTTCCTGAGGATTTCGTAAACGAGAATCTTTTGTCTAGGTTTGCTATCGCAAAGTATAGCCAATGAAAACGGTAAGATGTGGGAAGTATGATCTAGCGATTGGGGAAACGTTTTTCCCACACAAGGTCATTTGGAGGTCACCAAATCACATAATCCAGAATCAAATTGATCACTTTGCAGCTTCTAGAAGCCTCCACGGATCATAAAGTAAGGAATAAAAGGGAAGCGGATACCAGCAATGATCACCATTTCGTCATAGCAAAGATCACAATGAAGAGTGCAGCTCAAAAAAAATTGTGCAGAAAAGCAAGCAGTATGACATTGACACGCTCAAGATTTTAGAAAAGCGGGAAGAATTTGAAATTCAACCAAGAAATCGCCTCGAATTTCTAGTAGCCATCCCGGACTCCTTCGAGGACAACTGGAAGGAAATTAAAAAGGGTGGATGTCAGACAGAACATTGAAACTCATTGGGCAAAGAAAACAGATGAATGAGAAAATCAATTGCAGCAGTTCGAAGGCATAAGCAGCATGCTCGGCAAAAGACAAAGAAATAAATCGGAGTGCAAGAAAAGACAAAAGAAACTGGGCAGAGAAACTTGCAAAGAAGGGGAAAGAAGCCGCCGCTGGGGGAATATGAAGGAGTTGTAGCAGGTAACAAAGTAGTTGGCAAAAAAGAAATTTAGTGCTAGTAGACTAGTGAAAGACACTAACAGTAAGCTACTGACGTTGGAGCAGGGTCAGTTGTGCAGATGGAAAGAACACTTACTGGACTCTTCTGTAAAGATGCTGGTGGAGCATTCTAAACTGTCTAGGAAATTCCAAATTCCAGTATCATGCTATCTCTATTTCAAAAGGTCGGGAAGGAGGAAAAAATACCGAAAAAGTAGAAAGAAAGATTGGTGATTAAATTTCCAAAGAAAGATGACTTTAAAAATTGCAATAACTGGAGTGGCATCATTCCCCCAAAGTTATTTTGCAGAATAATGTTATAACGGGTAGTTTTAGTAGTGGAGCAAAAATTGCGCAAAGAACAAGCCGGCTTTAGTCTGAATCGAAGCTGCGCAAATCTTATTAATAATTGAACAGAGTCTGGAATATGGCAGGCTTTTGTACGTTACCTTTATTGATTATGAAAAAGCTTTCGACTTTGTTGAGCACAGTTATATTTGGGACACTGTAGGAATATGGGATTTCACAAACGATTATAAACATAGTTAGAAGTTTCTATGAAGACTTATCAGTGCAAAATGCTCCACAGCAGGAAAAGATTCTAACACATAAAGGTAACCACTGGAGTCAAACAAGATTGCATACTCTTTTTATCCTTGTCCTCAACAGCGTTAGGGAACAGTAGGAGAGGGATTCAGTGGGGGTTAAGGGAGAGGTTGAAAGACCTGCGCTATTACAAATGGCATTTGTCTGCTGAGTTAACGTTTCCGAGATATGAAATCAAAAGTGGAAGGCATTTGTGAAGAAGGCAAGAAGTCAGGTCTGAAAATCAACTAAAGAAATAAAAGAGATAGGGATCAATGCATAAAATCCCAATCGATTCGTCCCAGCAGGTGAGAAAATAGAGCAGGTAGAAGAATTCACCTACCTTAGGAGCATGGTTTCGAGGACAGGTGAAACAGAAGAAGACGTGAAGGCCCGGATTTGTAAAGCGAACAGCGCTTTTGTACAGTTGCACAGATTATGGACAAACAGAAATTTCTCAGAGAAGGTAAAACTACGAGTTTTTAATTCCAATGTTAAATCTGCTCTTTTTTATGGATGAGACATGGAAAATCACTATGACGCGTAAAAAGTAGCTTCAGGTCTTTGTTAATCGATGTTCGAGGAGAATCATGAGAGCGTTCTGGCTAAACAGAATAACAAATGAGGAACTGTAGCAGAGAGCCAAACAAGAGAGACAAAATGGCTGGACTGGAATCCACGGCGTAAAAGGAAAGTAAGGAGGCTAAATAAGATATTTAAGAGAACCATTGAGTTCAGTTACTCTACTTATCATCAAAACATGACATCTTTTAAAAATTTGTTTTCTATTTAATTTAAATTTAATTTAAATAAACAGATTCTAAAAATGAAATAGTACCAAGACAATGTCCAATTGAGTGTGCTAATGCAAAATAATTAAAAGTCGATTGATACAACAAAAAGCTATGTTTTCGTTTATTTTGTCAGGTCGTTTGTGAAATCGTTTTTGTTTTCTTTTTGCAAGCAGTTTTTATTTTTATAATTCTCGATTTTTACAAAATGCAAAATGCGTAATAAACTTTAGCAATGTAAATTGACGTTTAAACTGAATTTTTGTGTTCTTACTGAAGTACAACTTTTAATATTGTTTTTAACAAAAGAATGTGCACAAGAAGAAAATTAAATTACTGATAGCTATAAAGCAAGGTTGTATGCACATGATTTTTATTAAAATGAAGTAACAAAGAAAATTACATTTTAATTTAGTACACTGTTTATCATGTATATTAATTATTAGTTAAAAGTAATTTACATTTAAATTTCATTACAACACCTTAATGCCACATAAGAGTGTTTTTTATAATTTGTAATTAAAATTAACAAATTGGGAATTTAATTTTGTTTTTTTCCTTTACAATATTTTTGCCCTACCTTGTCATAAAGTTTTATACATTTTAATATAGCGCAAGGTTTTGTTTTGAAAGGAACGTTAAAATTTTATGTCAAACCTCATGTTGGTTTTTTTTTAAATTTAATTCTACATAAAAGTTTGAAATCAAAGCATCAAGGGTCATGTCCAGCTTTAACTTACTTTTTATATGTTGAAAGCTTTTAAATAGCAAAAATGTATACTTGTGTTTGGAGCACTTTTTAAATTGACGCGTAATTTGTACATACATAAAAGATGTGATTCGGAAACTATTTTACCTCAATGTATTTCACAACTTTTGATTCAAGTATTTCTATTTTTAAACCGTATTGTATGAGGCCTTTTGCTGCTTAAATTGCAGCAATGTGTTTAATATTACTATTATTTCGTATCTAGTCTCATACATAACGTACCTACTTTAGTAGATATAATCTTTTCATTTTCAGTTCCAAGCTTATATTATCAAGTAGGATTAGCAAATGTAGATCTCGTAATTCAAATGTATTCAGTTTATTTACATCTCAGTAATTTTCTTAGAATCCCCTTTAAAGCAATAATGTTTTGATAGGTTAAAATAATATTATTGTTATTTTTGCAAGCTTTTATACCGCCTAACTGTAAACGAAACGAATATGTTTAATATAAAGAGATCTTCATTGTAAATCAATCTACTTAAGAAAATTTTGGAATGGGCCCCTTTGTGTATAACAGTAACACAACTGGTAGGAATACTCGCCTCGCAAGTATTACCTTGCCTTGTCTGTTTCGATAGACAAATCACACACCAGATTAGATGTATGTATGTTGCTGCTTCCCCAAAGTAACTGCATTGTAGTAAAATTAAATTCAAGAAATTTTAAGATTTCAAAATTTCGAGATAACGACCAAAACTGAAAATTCTCTTTATTACAGTTAATCGATAACGGGTATCCCATTCAAACTGTCCTTTACAGGATTATCCTCCCCTCACCTAGGGGAAAGACGTCACATAGCATTTCTTTATCACTCTTATTCGGGCTAATTCACTGAGCGAGATTGTTTAAGTTAGCAGTTGTTAACTTAAAGGATCGATTGATTAAAAAATTCCTTATTTAGTGTTATTCATTTAGAATATTTACACAATTATGTATTGTTAATTACATTGCTTAACTTAATTGTTTTCTAAAGACCGCTACGTAAGAATTTGAGTAACAAGAATCGTAGTGATGGAATGGCGGATGTTGTAATTGGGCACAAGAAAGATGTAGAGAATACAGAGACTCTACCTACCTGTATTCTCTCTTGAGCCTAGATAAAACGTAATTCACCTTTTCATAACAGAGGCGATAGTCATACAATAGTGATAAAGATATGATATGTGATGTGAGAGGAGATGATCCTATATAGGACAACAGTTTGAATACTATACCTTTTATTAATGTTACTGTACACAAACCGTCTGAATACAGACAACTCCAGTCTATTAATACCTAAATGGATTTGCAAAGGTAACCAATAATGTGTTTCTATTCTGTTTTATAAATGAGATCTACCAGAATAAATTGTCCAAGCCTACTATCAAATCAGCTCGTGAAAATCTATGTAAACACAAAATTTCAATTCTTAGTTGCAAAGGCAGGTTTTGCAGCTGTTAGTTTGCCCCTTATACCTATAACCAAAATCTCTCTAACAAGATTAAAGAAGTATGAAGTATGGCATAGCGGTCTTCCATGAAGTCACGGGCAACTTCAGTTTTTCTTGAAAATGTAAAGTATTTTCAGACTAGATTTTCTTATAGAAACGGAGTTTTGGAAGATTTTGCCACTCAACATCTTCATGCTTAAATTGAATTTCTAGAAGAGACCTTACATTATTCTTCTATTCGGCGAGTATAGGATTTTCCAAAGATTAAATAGTTAACTTACAGTTTGTTTCAGCATGACCTTTTTGAACAAGAGAAACGAAAGTCTCTGAAAAAAAGCTTACTATAACCTTACTGTCGTATTTTCAATTCTTAATTTTCTGAGATGGATTCTCTTGAAATCTTTTATTCCGTTAATTCTGTTGTAAGTTGCTGACAAGTTTTTAATACCGCCAATCTGTACCTAATGTACGAGGCATGTCCAGAAAGTAAGTGTACTTAGGCTCTCACGGCCGGAGGGATTCTTTTTCGACATGTTGGGTACACTGCCGTGTAGCCTGATTCCTCCCCTCCGCAATGAAACCTGGTTGAGGTCAGTACGTTGAGAACTGTCGACGCGACAATACGTTTCTTGAAAAATGTCAATGCAATCTCCCGCTAAGTGCGAAATACGCGGCGTCATCCGTTATCTCGTTTGGAAGGGAAAAACTTCGGTTGTGGTTTATAATTAGGTAAAAACTGCATATGGTGATAAAGCTATGAATCGTACGAGTGTGTTCAAGTGGTGTCGCGAGTTTAAAAACGGTCGTACGTCTGTGCATGATGATCAGAGAAGCGAAAAACCTTCAATTGTGACTGACGAAATTGTGGAAAAAATCGAAAATGCGCTCCGTGACGATCGCAAATTGACTGTGGATGAACTTTCTGCGATGTTTCCGCAAATCTCCAGATCTCTGCTACACGAAACCATCACAGAAACCCTCGGATATCGGAAACTGTCCGCGAGGTGGGTCCCAAAACAGCTGACAGACCAACACAAGTTGATTCGAGTGCAGGCCGGGCAAGGGTTTTTGAGACGCTACAACCTCCATGGAGATGAATTTCTCCGCTCTATCGTTACTGGAGATGAAACTTGGGTTGCACACTACACACCTGAAACCAAAAGGAAGTCTCAACAGTGGCGTCACACCTCTTCACCCTCCGCCAAAAAGTTCAAAACCACAATTTCAGCCAAAAAATCATGGCATCCGTGTTTTGGGACTGTCAAGGCATAATTTTAATTGAGTATATGCCTCAAGGGGAGACCATCAACTCTGCAAGATACTGTGAAACCCTAAAAAAATTGCGGAGGGCGATTCAGAACAAGAGGAGAGGCATGCTGACAAAGGGAGTCTGACTGCTGCACGACAATGCCAGACCACACACGGCCAACCCCACGAAGGAACTGCTCGCCTCGTTTAAATGGGATATCCTGAACCATCCCGCGCATTCCCCTGACCTAGCACCTTCAGATTACTATCTCTTTACCTTCCTGAAGCTGCACATGGGTGGAAAAAGATTTTCAACCGACGAGGAGGTGAAGGCGGAGGTGGAGAAGTAGTCGAAGGGGTTGGCGGGAAACTACTTCGAGGAAGGCATCAAAAAATTAATACCCCGGTTCACCACCTCCATTGAGAGTAATGGTGACTATGTCGAAAAATAGCTTACATATGTACTAATGTAACCAAGTCGTTTTTTTGTTCAAATAAAAATTTTTGTGGCCTACAAAAATTCAGTACACTTACTTTCTGGACATGCCTCGTACGAACGTGACCTACTTGCTTGTA
>VTPC01076327.1:0-10528 GCA_011009095.1 Ignelater luminosus | reverse complement strand
CTGGTATCTTTTTGCATAATAGCACAGATTTTTAAGGCCGTTAGGACTTCTACAATAGTAAAAGACACAAACTAGTTTTTGCTAACGTTATCACAGATTTAGTGTTAGGTAACTTTTTGTTGGTGCGCTGTAAAACTTTAATTAGTATTTGTAACTTTCTCCAGTTAAGGGAATTAAACTTTTAGTACAAGAAGAAAAAACAAAAATCGGGGTACTTTCATTTTCACTGCTTGAAAACAAATTCTAAAGTCTTACACAAAGAATGCAATGGATCAAAACTTTGTTATTGTACCTTTCTTGAGTTGTTTCTTACTACTAGGATTTGTCGTGTTTCCACTTTTTTGTTTTTTTCTGACCTTCTTCATTTGTTTTTTCCTCACTGTCTTTTATTGTTAGTTAATAATTTAAAACCTAACTTTGCTGCGGTTTCGGTTTAGTAGTAACCAAAATAGATTAAACAATTAAGACAGAAAGTACAACAGTCTAAATTAGTGTTTCTAAAGTGGCGATGCGCCATTGGGCTTCATTATCTAGACCGAAACTAGAACGTGATATTCTGTGCTCCATTCAACCTACTCTATACATCTTAACTTCTGTTCCCTGCAGTGCAATGGAGCGAATTCTGTAAAAGCCTGATCCATTCAACTCCATAGAGCTTTGCTCAAGTTCCTTCTCTTATTTTGTTGGAATAGAAATGGGAAAGTTTTTGTTGGTTTACGTTCTGTCTATCCTATATGGCACTCTAAACTCACCAAAGATGGTAGACTGACCTTTTTGTGTTTGTCTTCTCACAGAATCTATTCTAAACTAGTTGGTCTCGCTGGATACCTTAAACTACTAGATAAAGAGAAGACAGTTTTAGCGAGGTCTCCATAGCTGCTGTGGTTGGTGTTATTATTATTATTATTACCCTTGTGATTTCTAAGCAGGCTAAATGTTGAACCCTACTTAGTTTAATTTCTTCCATCACTATTAAAGGTCCAGAGACGCCACGGAAAATATCTTTATATATTCTGTCGGAAGGATCTCAAATTCTATCAAACGTTATTTTAAGAAATTACTACCTACTCTGACAACGTGACAACTATCGAGTTATAATTTTAGTAGTAGTGCCTTATCAGGATTTATGGATCTTTTAGCTTTTATAACTTGACCTAGCTCGGAAGCTATTAATCCAATTGGAAGTTGAAATTATCCTTAAAGACCTCAAATCTTTGTAAAAGCGGGTGATGCCTTCGGTAAAACTGAAAAAGCGTTACACGTCTGGTACATAAACAATTGAGAAAGAAGCTCAGCGAAACGGCAAAACAGCTTCCAATCAAGAATTGTACTTGTACCGGGCAATGACTACTTTGTTTGTTGTCATCTTCCACCAGGTTAGTTTATTACTTTATTAATGTCGTAGAACATCCAAACGATTTCAAGGAAGCAGCAGAGCATGACAATATATCTAATCTATAATTTTGAGTTTAAAAATTCTATATCTGTTTAATTTTGAGGTTTGATAGATACTCTTAACAATGTAGAGGCAAAACAAGGCTGTAGTTGCTTGAAGAGTTGAGCGATCCATCTATTCTGTGACCAAAAACCGCCCCATCGATGAAGCTAGACGAATTCAATAGTAATGCTAATAAGACAAATGACAGCCAGAAATGTCCTGCACACCACAGATGGAATAGCGTTTTACTTTTGAGCAATACCGAGGCACAGTTTTGCCTTTTATGTCCAATAGACTTCTTGGGGTGATTCCTAGATGGTCCAACGTAATTTGCATTAAGAGCTTTTAAGCTCAGATTTAAATGATGATGCCCACAGCATAGTGTCATTGATGCACATTAGTGTGTAGTGCTCGAAACTTTGAATACGTCGACTGCAGTGTCCTTGGTTATCTATTCCGGTGGTCCTTTCGCCTCGGCAGCAATATAGTCCCAGTTCAAGTTCAAAGAAGGGGCTGAACTACTGCTGTAAGGTAAAGACTTTCTTGCTTATCAGAAGGTTCCGGTTATCAAACGTTTCTCGGAACGCAAGGTTAGTAAATTCCAAACCACCAAAGTCCCTATCCTGCCAGAGTCATCGTTTTGAACACCAACGTCACTACATCACTTCTTTCTGAACAAGCACCCAGCTTCTTCTTACCACCATTGGTGTTTCCATGACATACCTAACTCCAAAATATTTATATGGGAATATCAACCACCAACAGCTTAACCGCCATTGCAATAATCAGAAACCTCCTTCTCAGACGTTAAACCAGTAAAGCAATTGCTTTAAGACTACGAAAGACGACGCACTTAAAAACAAGCAAAGGAACTTCTAATTTCATGGTTTTTCTGTAAATCACGCACAATTTTAAAATGTTGAGTACTATGTACTTGTTGCTTTTTGTATGTTTGTTGTCACTTTACCGTGCTAACTTATTGGATCGACCAACTAACCTTCTTCTTCTACACTCCTAAAGATGACACTCGTAAGGCAGAAATATCGTGAGATTCCATTTTTGTAAGGCAAACATTTCCACTAAAGCCTATTTTACAGTAGTTGGTATTATTGCTTGTTACTCTCAAATAGTATCCAATGCCTTCAATAAACCTATTCAACGATTGTATAAGCTAGCCTAAGTAGAAATTTTTCGTCCTCTGTTAAATAAGACACCAAAGTCGAATCTTGTGAAATTTTAGTCAGGCAGCATATCTTATGGTACACAAGTGAACTGATATTGCGTTTACACGCTAATATTTGCTGAGAAGACTAGAGTTTCGTGATATAATATTTGAACGCATTCTGGGACTCTCAATTCTGTAAATAGACAAGCTGACGTAGCTACTGCTAGAGCAGAATTATGAAGCTTTTTAGCTTATTTACTTATTCTCAATTTTATTACTTTCCATTCGGTAATTCCGGAAAAATCCAAAGATGTGGCTGCAAACTTCTCGACCCCCCATAGAAAAGTCACGTTGCGTATCTGTACGACAATGTTTACCCAGGTATGGTTTCAGGGTTAAGTTTGGAGAGACAAGGCTGTATCTTCAAATGCCTAGAGCTTTGAACCTATTTGAACCTCTAAGTGTCTATCGAGCCGTTTGAACTAATCAGATTTTTTGAATTGCCTGGGCTTTCCG
The DNA here is from genome assembly GCA_011009095.1 of Ignelater luminosus. Taxonomy (NCBI): domain Eukaryota; kingdom Metazoa; phylum Arthropoda; class Insecta; order Coleoptera; family Elateridae; genus Ignelater; species Ignelater luminosus. The sequence continues at coordinate 7,409 of VTPC01076327.1, read as the reverse complement.
ATTTGGTTTGACTCTATAAACCACTGAATAAATTAAATTATTGGGACCAATGAAGCGTCTTCTACCAACAATGTCTTTTACTTTAAATCTTCTACTTTGGAAGATTTAATATATTTTATTGTCAGTTGCAAGGGCGCAAAAATCTGAACTTCGGAGTCCAGACCTGCTACCAACAACCCTATAGCCAACGACATGGAACTTGTGTCGAATACAATATCCGCCTTTCTACTCTGCCACCAGTGACCTAAGAAGAAACTTTCATCTTCTATAGCAGCCACCAGTTTCTGCAGAAATTAGCAAAAAGCAGCAGTTCTACGATGACGGATCATTTTATGGGAAAGAAGATCACGTCTTGTAGAGACCTTTTTTACCTCTCAATTAAAAAGTAACAAAGAACAGTTTGAGACTTGTCAAGGTATGGTTCCCAGTACGTCACAACCTACGCGAGCAATTTAGTCTATGGACCTATTTTGACTTGAACGGGTGATGTGTCCATTTATTCCGTAAAAGCTTAAGCACTTTCTAAATAATCTTTTACTTACGTGATCTCTGTGATTAGTTGTTGCAATGATGCTTGACTTAACTTGCTTAACTTGTAGAAAAAAACCAACAGCTTGCATATTATAACTAGAACTTCTAGCATCACTAATTATTAAATTATCTGCACACAAAGAGAAATACACAATAATCCTTTTTGCCCTTAAACTAACTGAGCACTTTAGAAAGTTTTTATTTTAGCTCATAATCATCAGTATCATCTTTTTCCTGATATATTCATGATTGTACAGTGACTTCAATATATATGGAAGAATTTCTTAATAGAGTGATCTATGCCTATGAACCAGAACGCGATAACGGACTTCAAATTTCACTGGATGTGTCTCTGCTTTAGTCATAATTCATAAGTTTCTGCCGCGGTATACTTGATCGACTTCGGGATAACTAGACTTTCCGATAAATGGGTTTTTTCTGGTTTGCCCAAAATGTATGTATATGATTTGGCAAAAAGTCCTTGCTACCGTGAGTCACGTTATTAAGCCAATTTTTTACTTGACTAAGCATTTGATTCCATTTTCTATGATGACGATATCAGCTGTCGGCAAACAACTGTGATAAGTCAATAGGTGCGTAAATTGCGATCAAGAATGTATTAAAATATGAGGCATATCCTAAATGAATGAGAATAAAAAGAAAAGGATTTAGAGGAAGCTTTTAAAAGAAGCAGGGCAAATAGCAAGCACACCGCAAAAAGAAGGGAAGGAAGGACACGAGAAAATAGATAGGTTGACGGAGATGATGATGAAGGTGATGAAAGGATACGAAGGAGATAAGTCAATAGCAAGAAAATTATCAAAGAGAATTAAAAACAATAAAACAAGAAAATGGAATAATAAAGGATGAAAATAAGCGAATTCAGATGCAGGTAGATGATATGAGAGAGACAACTGTAAGACTGAAAGCAACAGATGAAGAACAATATAGAGTTGTCGAAATGAATATATACACAGAGAATAGAGGGAATTTGGGAAATACAACGGAAAACTTTATAGAGCAAACAATGGGGGTGAAAATATGGGTAAAATACACGATACAGATCGGCCCAAAGACATGTAAAATAGAACTAAACAACAAGACAAACGGGAAATGATGGTGAATAAGAACAAACTGAAATCATATAGAAACAAAGAAGAAGCTTGAAAAACAATATACTTAGGATAAGCCAATTTGCTAAAGAAAAGAGAAAAATAAAGGAAAACGACGAGAATACGATACCAAAAATTGTCATTCAACGAAAGCAATGGAAGAGAGAGAACAAACTAGAACAAGAAGATACATTTAAATACTTAGGAGTGATAATAGACAGCGAAGGGAAGTTAGAAGATGAAATAAATGAGAGAACGCAAAGACTGATAAACGATTTAACAAATAACAGCGTGAAAAACAGCTTTCTAAATAAAAAAGAAGTGTCTAAATAGGTAAAAGCAGAGATAATAAAAATAATTCTGCAGCCTATCCTCACATATGCATGTGAACTGTGGAAACTAACGCAAAGACAGAAAAGTACAGAAATGAGATTCCTGAGGCGAATACAGGGAAAAACAAGAAAAGACAAAATCAAAAACCAAACATTCGGAGAAAAGTTAAAGATAGGCCCAGTTGGTGGAGACAACCACAAAGCAAGAACAGCTTAGATGGCTTGGACATGTAATAGGAACAGACAAGGAAAAATTAGTTAGACAAATACTTGAAGCGAAGAAAGTGGAGAAGGAAAAGAGCGGTAGACCAAGCAAAATATAAGAGAAAGAAGTATGGGCAGCAGCGGGGAAGAAAGAAACAAAATGGGAAGAAGTAAAAGATCTGGTGAAAGAGAGAAAGGAAGGAGATGTGGAAGAAATATCCGGAAAGCTCAACTCCAATAATTATAACTCGACACTGAAAGGTACAAGAGTTCAGTTTAAGTAAGAAGTTTCGTAAATAAATTCTAAATAGTTTTGATTTTTTTTGCTTATGGTTACCCTCAAATATGAGGCGATTAAATCTAAAACAGATTGGCACACCATGATCGTTTTTTATAAGGGAATTCAAAACTCTTGCATTAAGGCAAAGTTGCGGCAAACAGTTTACCTTGCGTATAAACACCGCTGTATTTATATATTTGGTGGGTGCCTTCTCAACGATGCCAAATTTTATCATGCCCTTCATCTGGGCATTCACTTGCTCCTGTTAAATATGTAGAATGGTGTAAGTTTGCTGTTAGAATTGCTTATCATTCTTAATGATCGTGTGGTGTACTTAATCTTTGATAACACCCGAATAATTTGAAAAAACTGTTCGATATTTACATAACAATGAAAAAAATCTTTTGTCACCAACCCTTGCGTAGTCCACTTCTTCGGCTATTCTCGCAGGTATTCAATAATATATTGTGAGTCTGCATCTAGAGTAAAATCTACTATGGGCACGTGCTCGCTAGCTCTATAGCTAACTGCGAAGGAAATGGTAAAAATCTTGCCATTGAAGTAATAAATAAGTAATTCCGTCTCTTGTACTCCAATTGTTAACAAAACTGTAGGGCACTTCTCTAAGCCTCCGATTTCCTTGTCTAAGAGCTCTTCCCTATTAAACCCAAAACAGGCTTCACTTGTAGAATTCTTCATTGCAAGTAGTAAATGTCGTCCTCCTTTAAAACAATTCTTTAGCAGGATGTATCTTTTCTTCCTGAGACTTTTTTCAAATCAAAAAATGATTGCGATCTCTCAAGATCACGTTCTGTAAATTAAGAGTATAATCATTATCAAAACTATTATTATACTATAATTCAACCTATCGTTCGATTCAACTAGCTCACCGTCTACCTCGTGGCTATTTTGTATTCCACGTAGCTCCCCTTCAGTATCAACTAGCCATGTATGTCATTATTACAGAACCTTGGAACTGTCTAGGGCACCGTAAAGGCTTATTGTGCATCCCCTATTAGTTCTACCTCCTTTCTAGCATTACACAATCAGGCGACACAGGTTCTTAGTCGAGGTGAGACTAAAGTTCTTCGACTCCATCGTAACAAACCCCAGTAGTTTGAATCTTTGACGAGACAGCGTCTCACACTGGCATAAAATATGTTTTACTGTTTCGGTGTTTTTTTTCACATAATCTGCCGTCCAGATCTCTCCCTTAGACAGTTTTATACTGTGGAGGCGATTTATCATAGGAAGATGGCCTGCGAGTAACCCTATTGTAGATTTTAACCGAGTTCTGTTCATTGCATCGAACTTCTCAGCTCTTCTCGTGGACGGATAGCTTTCCGTGCCTATTTATGAAATGATCAACCCAGATCTGGCTTTGCTGTTTTTTGATTCATTTGTTAATAGCTTTTCTAAGGAAACACTTGGGTATTCCTAGAGCCGGATCTTGTCCAAAAAATGAGTCTACTGATCACACATTAGCTTAACAATCGTTCTCTACGTTGCCTTGGCACCCAAATCAGTTTTAATGTATTTCTACTGTCAGGATGACGTCACTCTTGATCCCTGAAAAGCTTTGAGTGCCGCTTGATTCTTTGTGTATATATAAATCCGTTTGTCTACATAATTTGTTTTCAGGTTTTTGTCTGTGCACTTTTATATTGCGTATACTTCTGCCTGAGAGACTGTGACTATGGAGAACCAAAGCTTTACTTTCGGCTTTATGCCATATATGTCTGCCCATGTGCTTTCCAAGGTTTTTGATCAGTTTGTAAACTAGGTCAGTTTATCTGGCATTTGCTCAGTGTTATTGCAACTTCTCGGTCAATAATTACTTGGAAATTTTTATCAATTTTTTTCTAGGCTTTCCATTGTTACTGTAGGAGGACATACGCACTGTTATTTCCGAACAGGGCAATCTTTGGATTTTGGAAAGTTTGATTTTGATGTTTGTTTGTAGCGTTTTTGGGTACTACACCAAGTCTAAGTTTCCAGTTTTTTTATACCTTAATCCTACAACCACTAAGATGGTAAGGCCTTTTTTGCAAGTCTGACAATGTATTGTTTCCAAGTAAGTTTGATGTTCAGGATCACTGTAAGGTACTTAACCTCCCCTGTCCTTGTCAGTTTTTGTATAAATACCCCTCTGACATGCCCCCATCTTATTAGGATATAGCTCACAGCTAGACTTGATCTCTATACTCTGACAAGTCTATCTGATAGAATAGAAGGACTCGTTGCTGTAGCATCATAAGAATTATCTCATCAGGGCCTAAGGTTAGGAGATTTGTAAGGTTGAAATGAGTTAATAGCTTATTTGAGCGTGTCATGCAAGATTACAAACCTTGAAATTGCCTACCCAGAATTGTGCTATCACAGTTTTCACCTGCATTCTCTATGATTGTTGATCTAGGAAAGTAAACTCTTAGAAGCCCTGCTATTGTCTTACTGTCTGTCTTGGTATAGCCGCCTGCTGAAATCTCTAGGGTTTTTATGGTTTTCCGTTCTTCTATTGAGAGTACTTATTGAAGGCTAGCACACATGGAGGTACAGTGTCTTCTCCAAGTATTTATTTTTGCTTTTTTAATGATTTTATTGTATGCAGCCCACGCTTTCCTGTACTTATCCTTCGTCCATGCTGTTTTTGCTCCGTTAAAAAGTTTGTGTACTGCTTTCCTCTTTGTAGATACGTCTTTATTCCACCAGATTGTGCTGGTAGTGGCCTTATCTACTTGAGAGCAGTTGTCATTCTAGGTTGATATTATGGCCTCTACCCCAATTTCAGGACCATATCTATCCGTAAAGTCATCGTTAACTATTCAAAGGTTTTAAACAAGATCCGTTTTAAAAGACTCCCAGTAAGTTTTTTCTGGGTTACGATTCTATTCTTCTGTAGCTTCATTATATCAAATCAGATGTGTGCAATCTGAACAACTTTCCTCATTATATACTCGCAGGTTTCTGATAAAGCTACTAGCTTAGGTAATTAGTAGCTATTGGAATGTCTATAAATTTCTGCCATGTAACAAAGGTAGTTTATCATGTCTGAATTATTTGCCATGATAAATTCAAGAAGAGACTCGCATCTTTTATTTGTGTTGGTACTTCCCTAAGTTACATGATGTACATAGCATTGCACATCCTGCAACAAGGTGCAGTTTTTCTACACTACATGTTGTTATCAGGCTCTCCATGTCCCTTGAGGTGGCTTCTGTAGATCATCGGACAAAAAGTAGGCTGATGTACTGGCTATTTTTCCTCAGCAATGGTATCGCTGCCAAGCTCACAATCGAAGTCACTGCTCTATTATGGTATAGGTTTATCTAGACTGCCTTTTTTAAACTTCTGGTTCTGCAAGCTATTCTTCCTTGCCCCAAAAAGCCTTGAATTTTTGGTTTCTTGATCATCTGAAATCCCACGAGTGTGAGGTAACTTAGATCTACATTAGCAGAGCCTTCAGTGGCGCTGTAAGGCTAAATACTTAGAGCAGTCGCCGGGTATCTCTGAGGCTCCATTAATGACACTCTCATCCTTGTGCCATACACGCCTTTGGCGCAGAACGCCTAACATCTTGAGGTTAGGGGGATAGTTTTCGAGTTTCAAATTTAGATCCATCAGGTTCTGTTTAAACAGTGCCACTTCCACTTTCAGCTTGCATATTGCCAGCCTGGCTGACAAAATACAACGATCATAGGGCCAAGGTGTAATGTCCTGCAGTCACACCTGCAGCTATGCCGCGATGGTGTCAGCGTTTATAGCCACCATACCTGGATATTATTGATCTGTTTATTATTTTAATTTGATTCAATTACGACTCCCGCTGTTTCATCAATACGAATTAAATATTTTTTTAAAAGCATCAATCGTTTGAAAAGCAAGTGCAGCTACTGCAATTGTAATTTTGACAAAACAATTATACATAACAAGCCGAATCTACTCGGTATCCGATAAATGATTTTGTTAATAATTAATTCTGAAAAGTATATACTCATTCAACTTTCGGTATATCGTATTGCGCATACTGTAACTTTGTAATTAACACAGTGCTGTTACAGCAAGGTACACTCTACAATTAATTGGTGCTCTATAGCTCGTTTAAACAATCTTTTATTATCACGAATGAATTGGACCGCCTCCACCAGGCGAAAACCGAATGACAGCCTCCCAATTCTTTATAAAATATTTTACAAATCTAATCTCACTCCATTTTAGAATTTTTTGTGATATTTTATGAGGATTATTATCCCTTTCTTTAATTTCATTGCTCTTCATTTCTGAACAAGGAAATAAATTTTGATTTATTGCAATCTGTAATATTTGCATATTTAATTATATAGGATGTTTGCTCACTTAGTGGGTTATTATAACATATATACATAAATTTGTACATCAAACCTTTTGTTATCAAATTGTTTAGCATTTTAACACATTTCCTGCAAGAATCTTTCTTTTGCTTATTATCTAGCTAACGCAGACACAAAAAATAAATGAGTTGTCAGTTGGTTTTGTAAAATTAGTGGAACCAACATCAATCCAGAATAGAATTTTCAACATTTGATAAGATACTGAAAAACTCGTTAAAGTAAACATTTAGATTTATTTAGAATGAAATTGGTATAAAGTACGTAAAACTAAAAATGGAACCAATTTAAAATAATGAAATACAGTGAGCTTTACGAGGGTGGTCTGAAAAGTTTCCGACCTAACAAAGATTCAAGACATTTTTTCTGAAAATTTTTTTTTATTTTTCAACATAGTCTCCTTGTAACTCTACACACTTCTCCCAGCGATGCTCCCATCTCTGTAACCCGTCCAAATAGTACTCGGCATTTTTCTCTGCAAAATAATTGTTCACGAAGGTGATTGCCTCTTCATTTGACGAAAATCATTGTCCTCCGAGCGCAATTTTTAGATGAGGGAACAAACAGAAGTCGCTTGGGGCTAGAT
>VTPC01076306.1:0-10826 GCA_011009095.1 Ignelater luminosus | reverse complement strand
TGCATTTCCAACAAACACTTTTGAAAAAGTGCTTTAAAGCCTTTATAGAATTTAAATTTATCAGGGATGCGTTTATATGTAGAATCTTACATCTAATGCGTTTTTAAAGAAAGTTGATAGCGTAATATGAGGAATTGGAAGATGTAACTTTTGCCTTGTATCATACATATTTTATTAATTATTACCAAACTTGAAAAATTGTATAAATGTGGTATATACATTATATCTATTTGTACAAATAGATGACAAAACTAAAAGTAAAAGATTAGGTATTTAATGATATTCTTAGTAGTTTGAAGAATAATATCTACCTGGAGTTTTGCATATATTATAGAAAAAAAAGGGAGTATTTCAAGATGTCTAAATTTGTCACTAGCTTACAACGTTTCAGGCAAAGTCGCTGCTACAGTATTTTTATTTTAACCGTATATAATCGGCAACACTGTGCAAACAGCTGTTTTCATTTCAGGTAGCTTAGAAAATAGATAACTGTCAAAGTGCCCTCTTTTAGAGAATGACTCAACTTTAGTGGCATTTGTGACAGCCCTTTTATAATTTATCTGTCATTATTAATTTTATTAGCATGAAATTACCGTTATTATTATGAATTTTGTCTTGTAATTCAAGGAACTCGTTCACCGTTTCCCAAGCTAGGTATTAAGTATCTAAAAATGCCTCTACGTTAAAAAAAATATTCAAATTTTAAACCCAATGTTTGCTTTTATTAATTACAATTATGAACCACAACAAGCTTAATACTAACAATAGCACCTATAGAATCGTAATATCCAAACAGATCCATCGCATTTTTGATACCAAAGTCGAACTGATGCAAATAAAATATCGTCAATTTTCAACAATTTGAAAACTGTGAATTAAAGGTCCTTCTGAAGGAGGTGAAGGTTACAAAACCGAAAGTTCCATGACTGACTGACAATTTAAAGGTAATTATGAAGGAGCGTGACAGTGCGCTGAAAAAATGCAGGCGTACTAAATCCGAGTCAGATTGGCAAAGATATAAAAAATTTTACAGTTGCTTTTGTCAGTCGTGAAAAACGCGCATATTTTAATACACTGTCTTCGTCCAAAAATTCCCATAACTTGTGGACGACTTTGACTGATTTTCTTAGGAATTTACAATAATTTTTGCTTGCCATATCTGATCTTCACTATCATTATCTTCATTTATTATATTTCTGAAAGTCTCCGGGTTAAATAGATGGCAAAAAGTGATTTTAAGTGTCACGGGCCCAAAAAGTGAAGAAATTCTACAAAGAACTAGCACAGTATTAAACACCAGCGGATACTGAAAAGTTTTTTTGAGATTTTTACATTTAATGCAACTTTTGACATGATAATTAGTCAACTTGAAAGAAGATTTGAAAGTTTTTCTAACACAGTTTCAAAATTTAAATTCCTGATTCCAAATGCTTTGGTCACTTTGAGCAATGAAGAATTAATGACGAGGGCTAAAAGCCTATAAGAAATGTATGCAGATGACTTATCTGATTGTTTCCCCGAACAGCTTCTTTGTTTCCGGAATATCCTAAAAACTAAAATAATCGAGAAAATATAACAGAAATAGAAAACTACTGCACAGCCTGTAATTTACCAGAAATGTGTACAGTTTTGTATTTATTTTTAACATTTCCAGATACCCTTAGTTCGTTTTCAAAATTGAAACTTATTAAACATTATTTACGTAGTATCATGTCACAACATAGATTGTCTAGTTTAGCTCTCATTAGTACAGAAAATAAAATTGCACATGAAATGGACACAAAGGATCTAGTCAAATCATTTGCAAAAGTAAATGTATACAGAAAAAAGTCTTTTCAACTTCGAATAAATTTCTAGAATATTAAACGTGTATATCACTGTAATCTCTATTCTAATTTCTATTTTTTATTTATATGTTTACAATAAGGGCCCCATTTACAGTCTTGTAATTAATTAGTTGTTACGCTAATGTGTAGTAATCTAATTATCTCCCTAATTTTGTAATTTTTGTGCTGATTTAGTCAAACTGGCTAATGACTAACCTTTTGAGAACAAGCACGATGAGAAATATCCATTGCTGTAAAACAATAAAAATTATATTTCGTCCCAGAAATAATATTTGAGTTTGTAAACAAAGAATGTTATGACTAAACAAAAATATAAAAATAAGTAAAGTAGGAGCGACCGCGTGCTCGGGGCTTGGTATCTGTTCTTAGAAATACAAAATGTTTGTTGACGTGTACCTCTCTGACTCTGCCTAACGGGACACGGCCTTTACATTGCAAAACCCTGTGTGAATAATTTACCTAAGATTCTATATAACAAACCAAGAAGCGGTTGCGATTTATTTTTTTTTAGCATTTTAAAAATAAAAAGGTCATATTCTGATATCGAACCCGTTTATTATAAATCAATTTTCTTTGTTATCAGTATCATATTCAAACAAATGAGAAATTTATAAGGTTTGTTAAAGCACGCAACTACACATTTTTCACAATCATTGTTTCGTTCTACATTTTTCTGAAATATAACATTATTTTACAAAAATCAAACATTTCTAAGTTGCTAATTTCATAGAGGTATCGGCTTATCTTTTAACCTAAAACCTTGGAAGAGCACTGTCAGATATGCTGCAGCAAGAATAGGAAGTGTTTAGAGTAGTGAATCAAACTGGCAACATTGCAACGAAATGTCAAATAATTGACAATAATAAACAGTCAAATTCAAAATTTGCTTGCTCTTATTAGTTTCAATGTTGTCAATCATAGTTACGTTGATATAATGAACAAAAGCAGGGCCGGTTGGAAGTTTTGCGGGATCCAGGGCAACAACATTCTGCAAGGTCCTTAAAATAAAAAAATGAATATGCACACACTGCTTTTTCATATATAGCATAATTCGGTGATTTTAAATATTTAGAAAAAATTAGAAATGTTATTTATTATGAACATATCGATACAAAGCAATTCTTTTCCTGTTACGGTGCGGGAACCCAGTATGGGATACGCCCTCGGCAGTTGTTCCGCAAACTCGGCTCTTCAGTCGGTTCTGAACAAAGGGAAAACTTTGAAACATAAATAATTAAACAAATATTGTTGGAAAATTAAGAATTATGTAACAACAATATATCTAAATGATTGTTTTGTAGTCGGGAACAATTCCCTAAAAGTAAAAAAGCAGCCAACTAATTTTACTGTAAAACAAACTGTTGCCACATATTAGAACAGAAAAAAACAATACGGAAACTATGGACGTATTGGTATAGGTCGAAAAAAGAATGCAAACGTTTTGTTAAGTGTAAAGCAAAGAATATTAGTCATAACTGGAAACAGCAAAAATAATTCCTAATAAACTACAGTTTATTGCGTAGCCTACGGCTACGCGTTTCCAAGAATTGTTACATTATTAGAAACAGATTTAAAGGCAACTGAAGTAGTGTCTTAAGATTCAGGTGAAAATGTAGAATTTAATTAGGAAATTTAATAAATATGTAAGAATAAAATCATAAATGGAATGCACAAGAAGAATTGACACGTCACTGAACATTTTCAAACAGCAGACAGCAATCCAGTAAGGCAACCTACGCTACGGCCAAGTAGATAAAACTACTTGTTCTACCTGAACACACCAACCTTGGTATAGAATAAATAAAGGACATCTTCGAGCTAACAGTTATAATGTAACTTATTAACATTATTATCGATTCAATTTCACTTAGCTCGGGCCCTTCTCAAGAATATAAATAAGAAACTAACAACAAATTGTGTAATGTTCAATTTAAATCGCGCTTTCGAAACCCTTGACTACAAGTTATTGTTTATAAAGCTTTAAAGACTTGGTATCATAGGTACTGTCCTGCAATAGATACAAAGCTTCTTAAGAGGGAACTTAATGCGTTACATTGTCTTTTAAGAACAGTAAATGTGTTTCTATTCGAATGCAACTAGACTTTTGTTTATTGTGTACTTTGGAGGTATCTAGTGATACTGACATTTCCCAGTAGGTGAATGAATGATGTAGTCTGTTTAATAGATATCGTAGAGATAACAGTATTGTACCAAACACTGCAAAGACTGAGACAATTAGGTCTAGTTCCAAAGAATAATAAAGTTTCTAGTAGAAATGTGGAAAAATCATCCTAATCGATATGAACATATAAATTATAAAGTCAGCAAATTAAGCGTTTACTGTGTTATGTTGTCACTATTAAGAAATTCCGTATCAGTGGGGTACTTAAAAATTTTTGATTTTTCTTAGATACAGTTTACAACGAAGTATTGCATCTGCAGCTGGGCAGATCCACACAGAATCAATGAAGTCTTATTAACACAGAAACGTATTCTTAGAATAATGTTTTCATTACCCCACAACTATAGCTGTAAAGAATTGTTTCAACATAATAACATTTTAACTGTTATTAGTCTGTACATCTCATCGTCCGTCTCTAACATCTACAGATCTTGTCATATATAGTACGACTGTATAACACGCTGCCATTAAATATGAAATTATTTCATTCGATTTTTCTAATTCGGTATGCATTTTCAATTTGTTCAAAATTCTAATTCTCTCTTTATCAATGTATTTACGGAAAGTTTTGAGAAAGAAAACATTTCAAGCTAAACTGACCTTTTAATTAAACAATCAAATTACCGTTAAAACAAACAAATTTATCCTTGTCGATTAGGTAAACTAATACCTTAATACTGTAGTAAGAAAAAGTTATCAATTTAATTTGCCTAATCTAACACTTCCTAGGAATCCCTTTAGAATATCAAAAAAGGATAAAGACAAGGTCACATAGCTTCTCGTTCTGGGCCGATCAGAACATTATTTAGACAAACAGGTAGGCCTGGATAAGTAAGGATAAAGACCAACACAAGGAGAAACATTTGGAAACAAAAACTACCTAAATGGCTGCTGAAAGTATTACAATTTGATGTTGTCGTGCAAAAACGGAACGAGACAGTTTAATACTTGACTATTCGGTTGCTCTAAGATGCTGCAGGTTCAAAAGGCCGAGAATATTGCAATCATCAGTGAAAGAATAGCATAGAGTAATATTTGAATATTTTATGCAATTAAACAAATAAATCGGATAATTAGGTGTACGAGATTTAATTTCGTAAAGCACTGAGCGTGTTTAGTAGATCCGACTATACAAATGTCCAAGATCTTCAATCACCGATAATAAATGTGATAAAATAAAAGATCGACCAGCTGTTATTCCTGACAACCAATTTGTTGCTATTTGGTATGGCATTAACCATTTCACAGTGATACCAAGCTGGAACTGGGAATTCGATTAGTTTTATTTTGGTTATGGGTTTCCTTTTTTTGCTGTTTTCTTTGACATAGGACTGAGATTAAGGCACTGCCCTGGCTAGTTTTATTGCTGGTCATTCAGGATTTAATTAATCGCGCACTACGGCAAGGTAGATTATCGTCCTAGAAAATACAATCTTCTGGTCTAAACAAGTTTTCCCACAAAGCAACATCTTATTTTACAGTATTTTAATGTACTTTGTAGCATTCATGACATAATATGCAGGACGTACACATTTTGGTCGATATTCTTGTCCGGGAAATCTTCTAACATGTATATCCGGCATGATTAGTGATATTAAAAGCTGATTCGTCACTGGATAGCAGTTTCTGCCACTGCATTGTAATCCAGTTTCTATTTTCTTTAGCTCAACGCAGACAAAAAGCGTCTATAAAATAGAAGTTTATGTGTAAAAGATTGGAACTAAGGATTTAATTGACAAAGTATTCTGTGCAACAAGCAAAGAATTCATCGAAAATAGTTAGGGAAGACCTAGGAGACTTTGGACACGGGGAGACATTGGACATGTTCATATCTCACACCCTTTCAACATTAGGTTAACCTGCTTTCGTTAGCAGACGCTCCTTTTAATGCAGGCAGTGACATCATGGCAGCGTGTCTGGTTTGAGTCTGTTCGATTTGGGAAATATTGTTTTTAGGTCGCTGGAAGAATTCTTAACTCAAGGTACAAGATATCTTATGGTTTTTAAATGCTTGCACAGATTTTGAACAAATGTCCAAAGTCTCCCGGGTGTTATTGTATGTTTCTATTAAAGCCGTTTTACAGTTGCTCACTCACTTCATGTGGTTTTAGATACCAGCTAAATACTTACAAGAGAACTACTACCCGAGAGTGGAACTCGAGAAGTACCCGTAAAGCTAGCGAAGCAGTATTGCAGAGCAAGCTATTTAGTAAAGGGATCCCGAGAAGACGGTATCGATAAAGTAGCATTGGCCCTTGATTAAAAAGAAATCTGCAGTATAGTATTTTGAGCAGAACTGGAAAATTCCTTGATGTAATACATCCTAAAATGTTCATTTATATTTTACATGCTGCAAGTTTTCAAGTCCTGGATCGAACAACATGGCTGAAGAAAATTGGCTGACCGCGTCTGTCAAAGGACACCAGTTATTACTTTCAATTCGAACACCAGAGTCGACAAGCTTAGCTAGAATGACATCCTTCAACAAGCACAATGTTGGAGTGTTTTTTCGATAAGTTAAGGCAAGTCTTGGAGAGCTACAACTGGTGGACCAGGTAGTTTCGAGAGAAAGGGGGGAGTTAGGACTCAGGTTGGAATCTTTTCCGGCACTGGTAATGCCCTTCCGCCCATTTAGCTTTTTCCAAGAGTCAGGTACGACGCAAGTAGAATGTTGACAAGTGCTTCCCCGGGCTTCCTGACGCTTGTTCATAAACGCGTTTGGATAATCACTGAAAATTTGTATTTAGCCCCTTCAAAAAATTTGTTGCCGGCGGTATTGATTCCTGGTAATTGTAAAACCCAAATCAAACCATGAGTATTTTTGCATTGCTCATGATCTGCAGCTTGTCATGGGATAGTGCTGCTTCTCCCCAAAACATAAAATCAGGTTTCTATTCAACTGAAATTTCACCTTTTGACCCAGACATATTTAAAGACATTGACTTCATGTCCTTTTTTGTTTCCGACAGCGAGATTCGTCCAGTAGCATCCACTAGTACTGCTGATACCACTTACGCCGGTGTGGCTACAGTCAGTACCGCCAATCAAGCTGCTCAAGCGACACGAGTTACCCCTTAAGACGGCAACCTTCCCATGGCAAAGATATCAACCGCTGTCATTCCAGCTCAACTTAATATGGAAAATACGACGAAAGGCCTAGTCTTAGCTGAAGACATACTACGTCCATATCCAAAAGGGCAGGCACGGAAGGATTCAAATCGAGGACGTCCAAAAGGAAGTTGTACGACTGCCACCGATACACCTGAGAAGATGCTAATTGAGGAGTAAAAGAAGATGCTGATTAAGCGGAGGTTATTTGAAGTGAAATCTCCTTCTTTCGAAGACGAGGAGAATTGTAGCGTCCACAGTGGAAATTCTCAAATTGACTGGGTAGAAAAAAGCAGTGACAAGGAGGAGCCAAAAGAAGGAAATGTAGACGTGGCGTTTAAGAATGGGTGGCAGTTGAATACAATGAAAACCTTTTTCCGGGGCAAATAGAATTTATTAATGATCCGGATTTACTCGTTCAGCGTATGGAAAAGCGTGAAAAGTATACGTGGCCTGTCAGGGACGACATCATGGAATACTCATCTGAGAAGATAAGAAAAACTTTCAAACCACCCAAACAACTTAAGAAGGGATTCTTTCATGTTCTGAAGTTGTGTCCTTACGTTTAAGAAAATTTCAAATTTAGGTATACTTAGGAGTAGATTATTTTTTTGTATGTTTTGATTTGACTTGTATATTAAATAAAGCCTGCTTTTTGCTATTTTGTTACTATCAGTTTCTGTTCCATGTCTCCCAGAGTCAGGGAGACTTTGGACACTTCGCCTTTTTCCACATATCGCGTTCTTGACGCATAACCGCTTATGTCATTGTAAACATTTATGAATTAAAATAAAGGTGAAAGTTAGTCCTTTGTACGAATCATTTAAAAGATTTGGCCAGATAGGCCAAGAAAAGTTATTGATAAGGCTTCCGAAGCAAAAAATGTCTCCTAGGTTTTCCCTTCCACTTGAAATTCAAAAGAGCTGGAAATAAGTTATTGCGCTAAATGGAACTGTTCGATTCAACATCGGAGTAGATTCCAAACTTGAGGTAAGGTGTTTTCACGTAGTATTGTGCTAAAGAATAATATTTTGAAGCTTAGATATTCACAAGTAATTGATTACGCTTCAGAAACAAATTATGTAAGGAGTTTGATGTCTACCTTGGTGGAGTAAAAATGGAAATAACAAAATGTGGACATGTTTATCAGTGTTGGTTCTTGAAGGTAATGGCTGTATATCACAAACTATAATGTTAAGAATTTTGGAATATTTAAGAAAACTAGTTATCATCTTAAGGCAAAACTTATGCCTGCAATGTCATTGGCGAGAGATCAAAACTTCCTTCTCGTATGGCATTAGGATGATATGTGGAAGAAGTCTAAATGAGCTTGAAACCACTATGATTCCCATTCTCGAGCTTTATGTCGCCTAGAGGCTGAAAACCACCAGTAAATGTAAAATAATGTAAAGAATCTTATAATGATTATTTAGTGACAATAAGAAATTTGGGTAGAAACGCCGCTAAATACTTTTGTTTATTATTATTGTAACAATTTTCAACAAATTCAAGTTGTTAAAGCTACAGCGATTACAGTAAAAAGTTTGAAAATTGAATGGAATTTTAATTGCAATCCAGTAAATCACATAATAAATAATAATTCGTTTAACATAGTAAAACTTTTACAGAGCTTATCACATAGTACATACTGATCGATTAGTTTTGTTTACCGTCTCGAAGTTCAAACTGTTTCCATAACTTTCTAAATACAATCATTAAAAATAGTTTGTTTGTTTGTGTTATCAATTACAATTAAGAATAATTACCATTAAGGTATTTGTGCCAATTAATATTTCTCTTTGTAAATATTCGGAATTTGTTACAACTACTAAA
Source organism: Ignelater luminosus (assembly GCA_011009095.1). Classification (NCBI taxonomy): domain Eukaryota; kingdom Metazoa; phylum Arthropoda; class Insecta; order Coleoptera; family Elateridae; genus Ignelater; species Ignelater luminosus. The sequence continues at coordinate 1,856 of VTPC01076306.1, read as the reverse complement.
AGCGGACAGAAACTGCTATTAAATCAGTAGTGTACCTAAGCGAAGCATGCAAACTTTGTTCTAAATTACAAAACGACTCAATCTGCTTGTTAGAAGAAGGTGGCCATAAACAATAATATCTACTGAATACTACGATTAGTGCATTTGTGCATGTTGTAGACTTGTGGTTTAGTCTTAGTTTAACTTCAACCTTCCTAGTGGAAGTGTCAGACATGGATGAAACACAGCATGGTTTTATTCTACACAGATCAATTCTGTACAACAAGTATGTAAACCTTTTTATTTCTAATCTTATCTTCTTTTAATATGTTTCTTTTTACCAGTTTTAAGGAATTTTCTGATTGCTTGCAAATGTCGAATGTCGGTGTCGACGGCCGAAATGAAAATGGGGAAACGCCGCTTCTGGCTTGCTTGAAACGAGGACGATCCCACGCATTTATTAAATGCTTGGTCTTAGAAGGAGCTAGCATTACGATACCAGACGAAGAAGACATTACGCCACTTGGTTTTATTATGGCTAATAATTGTTGGGACACTCTTCAGTTGGTATTGGAACATTGTAAAGATACTCAATTTATGTATGAGCCTAAATTAAATTATACATTACGTGGAGCACTGAAATATGGTAAATGTCAATTTAAGATTCTTACTGTAAATAGTGGATTAGTTTCTGAAAACGTTTTTGCGTGCATTGCCACTTCAGATCCTTCATATAGTTGTAATACCGCTATTAAAGAATTACACGTCTTTCTGAATCTGTTGGAAGCAGATAAACATCTGAACAAAAGCCGGTTTAACTGCATATGTACAACATTGATCAAGCAGTCGATAGTTTTAAATAGTGCGACAGCATTTAAAGCTATTTGGAAAAAGGATCAGTTGCATCTTAAGCTTGCTTCCGAGCAGCGAAAATTTTTATACAAATTCATTGTAGATTGCAACTTTACAAATGCAGAATTTATCGAGTGCCTAAGATTAATACTAGTATCGCGACATGCTATACGTTTTCTTCGAACGCCGTATAACTCAAGTATCTATCTAGAATTGTTCTGGTGTTTTAATGCAAGAAATATAGATAAGCGAGATAGAGCGCTTATCATTTCACGCATTGTTAAATTAGCGAAGGTTACCATTGAAGAAGTTATAGTAGCCAATCGCTTGTTTGGATTTAATGAAGAAGTTGTGATTCTTCTTCGATACTTGAATTTGAAAGGACCAGCTGATAGTAATTATTCTCGTGTGTTAGATTTTATAATGAAGTTAGAAGCCAATCCAAAACTTTGGATTGAAAATTTAAATAAATTAGAATTAGTTGCCGCAGCGAGCTACCGCAAACTATTATATGGCGTACCAGAAGACATACTGGCTAACAACGAAGTTATTGAAATGAAAAAGCGGGTTTTGAATGAAGTTCCGACATTATCGGTTTTGAGTGCACATGCTTTTCAAATGTGTTTAAAAAACTACCATAGTGTTAAAGATGTGAATGAATTTAATACAATCGTAGGGAGCTTACCTCTACCTAGAACAATTAAAGACAGTCTTTGCCATGGACCACCAATTTATTATGGATGAACAATACTACGTTGTCTTTTAATCTTTTTCACTTTACTTTTGTGATTAGTAGGTAAAATAAGTTTTGGCTGTGCTGTATACATACTAAAGGCATGTAAATACTAGCAGTATATCATTATTTATTATTATCATTCCACTCTATTTACTTTTGTGAGTTACTATGTAATAAATTTTAATTATATTTAGCATTTATGAAACAAGAATAAATAAAATGACTTACTAGTCAACGTTACGTTTATTTTGAGTTTTATTTGATTACTTTATTAAGTATAACTGCTTAC
>VTPC01076298.1:0-10836 GCA_011009095.1 Ignelater luminosus | reverse complement strand
TACCTAACATCCCCCCTCTTTTTAAAAGATCTAATTTAACTTTAAATTAACCTGAACTAAATTTTGCCTAATACACAATATAATCACCTAGTCTGGATGGTTTGTTTATAATTCTGCCAGATCTTGTTTGAATCCTTGGACTAAATGTAGACGAGAAATCTTCCTGATCTTTAATCTTATTCTCAATGGCTTCTTGAGTATCATCCTTTAAACGTCATTAACATCCGCTTTCTTAGCTTGATGAAAATGTCTTAAATGGTGATTATTTCTTCTGAGTATATCTCCTTTAGGACCTTTTACAAGATATGATCTTGGTGAGTCTAGAACTTTGATAACTTTTCCTGGCATCCAAGTTTTTGATTTCTCATCTTTAATAAGTATTTCCTCATATTCTTTAAATTGTGGTCTATCCTTTGCTTGTCTATTATAAAATTTTTTCGTTTGAGATTGCTTTTCTAGCAGCACCTTCTTAAAATTCTCAATAACTTTTGGTTTTAAGTAATTGTACCTACAAGGTAGATTAGTTCTTAAACTGCGCCTCATTAAAATCTGGCCGGGTGTATAATCTGTATTGCAAACTGTCGAGTTTCTGTAATTTAAAAGGCCCAAAATCTGATCCATCTTCTTTATACTTCTTAAGAATGGCCTTTACGATCTTCACTGACTTTTCCGCGAGCCCATTTAACTTAGCATATCTGGGACTGGAAGTTACAAGTTCTATATCCCGTTCTTTGGCAAACTGCTTAAACTCAAAACTATTAAAAGGCATATTATCAGACACTAATATTTTTGGTATGCCAAATGTGGCAAATATTTGTTTGCATTTAATAATGATTTCTTTTGCTGTTTTGGTTTGTAATTGTTTGATTTCAAACCACTTGGATAGATAATCTTCCATCACCACATAATCATGGCCTCCATATTTGCCAACTTTAAAGAATGGCAATGAAGGTATCTCATGTGGTATTAATGTTTCTTTAGTATTAGCTGGCTGAAATCTTTGTGCAAACCTGACAACACCTAACTCATTCCTTTACATCTCTATTCATACTATACCAAAATAATATAGATCTAGCTCTCCTTTTACATTTCTTAATACCCAAATGAGCTGCATGTATGATTTTAAGCATTTCATTTCTGAGACTTTGAGGTACTACAACCTTATTATTATAAAAAATTATACCATTCTGCACCTCATTTCTAAGGTTCCACATTACTTGAAGTTCTTTATCTACAATATTATGACAAGATTTTGGTCACCCTTTATAGTACCATTCCAGTACTGAACTCAAAATTTTATCGTTCTGTGTTGCTGATTGAAATTGGATTAATCTCTCTTTTGAAATTGGCAAATCAATTTCAAAGCAGTGTACCATTTCAAGTAATGAAGGATCATCACGAGAATTGTCAAGTATATAATTTCGAGAAAGAAAATCGGCTACAAACATTTTTCTCCCGGTAAGTATTTTATATCTAAATCATATTTAAGTAATTTAAGAATCATTCTCTGTAATCTAGGGGTTACTTTACTTATATCTTTCCTGACGATAGCTACCAGAGGTTTATGATCAATTTCAGTGTTCACTTTCCTACCATAAATAAATTGATGGTATCTTTCTAATGCTGCACATATTGCAAACATCTCTTTTTCAATTGGAGCCCATTTCTTTTGAGTTTCTGTTAAACTTCTTGATGAAAATGAAATCGGCCGACCTCTTTGCAACAAACATGCTCCAATACTTAGCTGAGAACTATCAGTTTTTATGGTTAAAATAGATTCATTGTCATAGTCTTTAATGTGGGGGCGCAACTTAATCTTGAGTTTAATTTTTGAAATACATTTTCATGATTTGCGTCCCATTGCCACAATGAATCTTTTTTAAGTACATTTCTTAGTGGAGCAGCTGTTTGTGAATATTTAGGTACAAATTGATTGAGATAATTGGAATTTTTAGAGTTCTTTAACATTTTATGGTGCTTTTAAATTTAATATTGCTTCAATATGTTTAGGATCCGCCCGAATACCATATTTCGAAATGATCATTCTTAAATATTTCACCTCAGATACTTTATATTGTAATTTAGCTTCGTTAAACTTTACATTATATTGTTTAGCCCGATCAATTACCTGTTTTAAAATTCTACTGTGTCCTACTTCGTTATGCCTGCGACAATGATGTCGTCAAAGTAAATCTCAACACCTACTAAATCTCCAAACATCTGGTTGTTTAATTTTTGAAACACCTTGGGAGCTGAACGTATACCAAAGAGCATTCTATTGTACCGATATCTGCCAAATGGAGTTACAAAGGTGCAAAGAAAACTACTTTCTTTATCTAGTTCAACCTGAAAGTACCCGTCTTTCATGTCTAAAAAAGTAAAGATACTTCTTCCTGCTAGCCTATTGTATATCTCATCTGGATTTGGGATAGGAAGGTGCTCTCGTAAAATATATTTATTTAACTCACGGGGATCTAAACATAACCTAAAAGTTTTATTTGGTTTCTCTACTATAGTTAAATTATGACACCATTCAGTTGGTTCACTTACTCTAGAAATTACTCCCATTCTTTCTAACTTATCTAAAGCCTCTTTTGTCTTATCTTTTATAGATTCTCGGATTCTACGAACTGGTTTAATTTTTGGCACTGCATCATTTTTTAATCTAATCGAATACGTCCCTACTTTCCCTAGACCAGAAAATACTGTCTTATTGTTCTGAATAAATCTTGCTCGTTCATCATCTTTGTTTGAAATGATATCTACCCTTTTTACTAAGTTTAATTTAACACAATCTTCTAAGCCCAATATTGGAGCACTGTTGGTATCAACTATAACAAAATTGATTGTGGCTTTAATATTTCTAACAACACATTCCAATTCTGTACTACCTATAGGTTTTAATTCGTTTCCATTATATACAACTAATACTAAGTGAGTTTTATGACACACTAACCTATTATGACACGCTTTATTCAGTTTTTCAAAATTATAAACAGAACCAGTATCTAACTTGAAAGGTATCGAAATTATGCTTTTTATTTTGACAGTTTCCATCCAATACTTTGTAGTAGTAACTATTCCATTTACCTCATTTATAGTTTCAATAGTTCCCAGTTTCACTATTGTCCAAGTGAAGAACTTCTTCTTCACTTTATTCTTCCTTTTGTGTGATCTCTCCAACTTTTATTTTCCTATTTATTAGTCTACCTTGAGCATTTCCATATTGCTTTTTCCTTTGCTTGCATAGCACTGCAAAATGATTTTTGTTATTGCAAAGCAGACAAACCTTTCCAAAAGCAGGACATTCTCCCCATTTATGATGTTTATTACACTTAGAACATAGTTTTTTTTATGAAATTTTGACTTTTCTTGAGATGTCATATTGACAGCTGAAACAGAGGACGTTTTACTTTGCATACATTTAATTTGCACCTTTCCAGCTTCTGCTGCTCCACAATGATTTATTGCAGAAGTCAAGGACAAATCAGATACTCTTAAAAGTCTCTCTTGTAAAGTTACATCATTTACTCCTACAACAATTTTGTCACGTATCATTCCATCCTCTTGTTCTCCGAATTTACAATTCTTAGCCATGATCCTAATATCTCTCAAGAAATGTTCAAAAGTCTCGCCGTCTTATTCTTCCCTAAAAAAGAATATAAAACTTTCATAAATTATATTTTTCCTTGAGATACAGTGTTTTTGGAATGCTTGCAAGACCATTTGGTACTGCTTCTTCTCTTTTTCCTTCAATTCAAGCAGTTTGAATATATCTCTAGCTTCTTCACCTGCTATATTTAGGAAAATTGCAATTTTACTTTCATCTGGCTTGTTTATATATCCGGTTGTCATCATGTACGTTTCAAAATCTTCTTTAAATCTACGCCAGTTGGCTGCTTCTCCATCACATATCAATTTACCAGGCTTATTGAAATTTCCATCTATCTTTAATATTCTTCTTGCTTTATTACGTATGTATCTATTCCGTTTTTACTATACGCTGGTTTTTACACCTGACACCATGTTTGGATTTTAAGAATAACTTTATTTATATTTTACTTTACAGAACATGTGATGTCAATCTGTTATTTTTATATTCTACCATTTTGTTATCATTTTATTACTGACTACTAGATCTACCTAACAGTTTGGAGTTGTATTTCCGATTTTTCCTGAACGTTTCCACTAAGTATATGTTTTCTTGTAACGTTTTGTGAGAGTTGCCATAGGTTGCTCTTCTGTTAGCTTTACCAAATAAATCTTAAGAAAGTAAATATAACTTTTATCTGTACATAACTTGAAAAGTCCAATTCTGTATTTGTCTCTTGGAAGGTATGTATGGTATACATAAATGGAGCCATAGTTTCCTTGATACATTCGTTCTCTCCAGGTATTAAACACTGGAAGTTTTTTGTTAAAAGAATGATCAATTCTTGTAATTTACGTAGCCGATCTTTTTCAGGACATTTTTCATTATTTGTGCAATGGATATTTGACATAATTATTTAAAATGCAGATTAAACAAAGATACCGTGAAATCGTGACAGATAATGAGAAATTGAGTATAAATTTAATTGCATGTCATCTCGACATCTGTCACTTTTTCACCGAACTATTTCACCGAACTCTAGCCATAAAACTGTTGGAAAATGCTTGTCAGTTGTATTATCTGGATAAAATTCGTCATCATATAATGTACAGCACTATGACAATACAAATTTTATTTGTGACCATAAATGGGTACACAGCTTCTACAGAAACCCAATTGTGTACACGAGCTAGTACACGTAGTAGCCAGTGATGAAACATGAAGACGGTCCTAATTCTTTTTTTACTTTGGCCTATCGCTGATTATTTCAATAATTATGTAATAACACTATAGATGATCATTTGTGTGTCATTGCATTGTTTTTTACAAAGTTTTTTTTAATCTTGTCGAATAGTGCTGACATCAACAAAAGAAGAAGTTGACGGCTTCTGAGCATGCTCAAAAATGAAAATTAAAAATAAATAAACCAAAATACGTTTTTGAAACCTTGGCAAAGTTAATTTCTTCCAATAATTTGTATAAAAATTGCTTCGTAGTCAGAAATATGTACCAAACATATAATCAAAATGCCGAGTGATCTAAAATGATTGATAACAATTTGAATTTTCCGCGTTAACATTTCAGTGATTTTTGTAGCTTGAAATTGGCTGTAATGCTAGCTGTCTCTTAACCAGCGAACATGGTACATGTTGTCATGACAATATCCAACAAGGCTAAAATGTAGTGTTATTAAATTTCAAAATATTTTGTTTGTCATCACTCAAAATGTACCGTAGAACACCTAAAACTTTAAATACTTCAAACTTATATCAGATAAAGTCACACTCGTAGTAAAGCAAAGCGATAGGAGATAGCCAACAAGTTGCTTCTACAACCGGGAGAACTAAAGTAAAAAGAATTAGAAGCCAACGAGACTGCTAACCCTTTTCGTAGAGACTTGTGTACATTCAAGAATTAAAAAACCTTTTACGTTAAAGCATATCCAAAAATAATCTGGATTTAGTAATACTGGCCTAGATCAACTAGGATATTGCAAAAATAATTTTATCAAAATAAAATTAAATAACTAGGTACCACAGAAGAGAAATACTGGGCCTTAGCAGTCGAGATCCAGAAATTCTAATTTCAAAGATGAAAAATCAAAAGATTGAATTAAACTTGGTCGAAAATAAATTGCTCAAACCAGAACAAAATCAAAAGTCAAACATCTTAGGGCCTAGGTTTTCAAACTTAAGCAACACACAAGTAGCAACCTAACCCTGCACTAAACCTTTCTGTTGAAGATATTTTCAACTGTAATCATCTGTTAGTCTACAGACATGAAAAGCACATACTATTCCCTTATAACTGTGGTAAGGATCGACGTCAAGTTACCTTCAACATGTGCAGTAGGAATCGGCTTAGCAACAAACACCGATTTGAATTCCATAAGCATTGGCTTTTTACGTCTACATTTATTTTAGATTAGATATTTTGGCCTTAATCATTTCGATCAAATCCAATAGCAGTTTGTATGCAAATATGGCGCCAACACCCACCACCTAACACATTGAGGCTCTAAAAAAGGACTAAATATCACATTCACCATATAATTAAAACGGAATTCTCCGCTAACGTCAGGGTTAGACTAACTATTATCTGAAACTGATCACTCAATCAACAGAGAATGAGCAAGGTCTGGAGCAAAAGAAGTATCATAGTGGACGAGTCAAAGTTGGTAACCGGTATTTAAGAAGCAAGCGTGTGATTTAAATTTACCTCAATAGCATCAAAACTGAATATAAGATTTTGTTTGTTTTGTTGTTTATTTGATGAAACAGAAAATTTAAAATTATAAAGAAATCCTAAATTAGGAAAAACTGAAACCAATACAAAAAAGCAATCGACCGTTTTAGAACTAATATGCAGTCTATAAACGAAAACCAAAATCAAAATCAAAGAGTGAACCATGATGACCCTGATGACCACGAAAATGCTTTTCATGGGAAGCAACGTTAACTTTTCAGCAGTTGCGCAGTATTAAAGTTTTATGATTTCTTGTTCTTCTCAATTACGAGAAACAACAACTTACTGTAAAACAAAATGTTTTTATAATCAAAAGAAACTTTGGCCCGATTCTAATACAACTTTAGTCACGAATATTTCCCAAAAAAAAATTTAGACATTTCTTTGTCTTTTTCGCGTTTAGGGTATGTGTTTTACATCTATTAGTGACAGGTGTCTTCTTAGGGTATAGTGACCCGTCGCGATACCTATCACAAGACATAAAATCTTTCGGTTTTCACTCACTAGCTAGTTCAGCTTACATAAGTTTTATAATCCACCTTGTATAAGGAAGAATCGGGTAGGTTATTACACGGGTTGGTTGTTACAAAGTTTGTATCACTGGCAGTAGATAACACTAGCAGACAAGCTACTGTTCATAGTTAGATGACATTGCACTCTTCAGTTCATGCTGACTTATCAAGAGGTAACTTGTGACCAGAAGCAGGTAGTGTGTTACCATGCTACCAGTGAAAAAACTTCTGTTAGCTTGACACGTGAACAATTGTCACCAAACAGGAGTTTTTTCATTGGCAGCAAAACCAGTTGATGTAAGATAAAATACCGACACCATACAAAAGACGATTGTAAATTGAACTAAACTACGATTTCGAAGGAAGTTTTGTAAATGATAGACCAGCTCCAAATTAGAACTCGGACTATTCTTCCTCTACTACTCATCTAACTGTAGAACGGCGAAGTACTCCCAAACCATTGTAACGTCTTATTTTTTTAAAGGACGCATTCCGTATCTAGACACAAAGTTTTCGAAGAGCGCGTGATGCCCAACATTGTGAAAAGTAGGATCAGAAGCATCCATCAGGTTTAGAAAGAACCGGACAGCTGACCACCAATAAGAGGAGTCCGTAGACCCAGCTGCAATCACCTTATTCATCACCACCAACCGGTGCCCTTTGGTAATAATGCAGGCGGCCTGAACCCGGCTGGTTATACCATCTTCGTCCGATTGGTCTGCTCCCTGATAGTTGGGAAGCTTTTGCAAACCGTAACCATCTATCTTTTATCAGTTTGCTGAGCGTGAGGATGCTCAGGCCTGACCCACCACTTACCTGAAATTCGCATCGCTCTAAATCCCAATTCTTTTTCTTAATTCCTTTCTTTCGAGCAAACTGCGGGATTTGTGATTCTAAAGAAAACCGTTATAACAATCTTTTTTATGTTTTACAAAACATTAAACCCAAATCCCCTTACTTCACGATCTGCAGTTCCATCGAGTTTCATCACTATAATCTCGCTAAACAACGTCAAACACCTGGTATCACCTTCAAATATACACATCAATGCAAGCACCGGAAACTTTTTTTGGAAATTGTCTATTCGGTCCTAGAAGACACAAGGAAAAGCACCAACCGCAACCGTAGCTGACCTTATAGTCAAAGAAGACCTACAGTTCAAGGAATCTTTGAATACAGAAGCTGCCGAAATTCCAGAAGATCAAAAAGAGAATTCATCACGAGGTCTGTCTACCACAACCGGATCCTATAAAACAAGGGTATCAACCCCAAAATCCAAAAACTAAGTACTGAAGAAGGCATCGTTGAACCGTCCAATAACTCGTGTAGTTCTCCCATAATAATTGCTAGAAGATAAGATTGAAAATTACGGATTTGCATTGATTTTCAAATCAGCATTAACGACACCTATCTGCTTCCACTTGTAAGCGCCAATTTGGATAGACTCTGAACCGCCCGCTATATTTCCCATATAGATCTCAAACAAGGATACTGGCAAATACTGTTAGCCGAGGAAAGTAACCCTATTGCTGCTTTCACCGTAGTCAACCGTGGTCTATTCCAGTTCAAACTATTGTCTTTTGATTTTTAGATTCAATTGATTATTTATATTGTGTTAGGAGAACCCTGCGCTTTATGCAGTGTTCTAGCGATTGCAAGTCACTAACCTCCGCCTGAACACACAAATGTCAATTCTGCCAAAAGTCTCTTAAATACTCAAGACATGACAAAGGTATCTACACCGATCCTGACAAGGTGCGAACTATCAATGCTATTCTGGTACCAAGCAGACAAAGCAACATGAACTTCGAAAATATCCAAGAGTTTGTTTCTGGCAGCGAAAACTGCGTCTAGTCTTTTCCGGAAAAAATAAAGGTTGACTTGATCCAAAACATGAGTTAAAGTCTTTTGTGAACTCAACGTCAAGCTAACAAAGGCCCCAGTCTTAGCATGTCTCGAATTTGACAAGCCATTATTGCTGCAAACCGACGCGGCGCTTGTAATTTTGACTTGCTGTAGTCCTTACGCAAATGACTGGAGATAAAGATCGAGTAATGGCTTACGCCAACCAAACATTAATCTAGAAGGATAGTCCCTCAGATGGCTCCATGCAATGAAAAACTCGACGAGTCGAATAGCAAGCTGGAATGTATTTTCTCCAACACTATCACTTGATTATCTAATATAAAAAGAGTATACCAAGTATGGAAACCTCGCATAGGCCACTTTACACTATGCACTTTGCTGTTCGTTCAAGAAACGTTCCTCGCTAAGCTGGCACCAAAATACTCCAAAACGTACCAGATAACAAAATCCTGTCTCCGATGATTTATGGCCTAAGAGACCTTAAAGTGTATAATTAATTTTTCGAATTACAAACATGAAACCCAAACAAAACTTTCACTGTGCGAGCCCTTAGTATCAAAACAATTATTAGCGTTAGCCAAACTAATACGGAAAGTCCGGGTCCGTATTACAGAACTCCGGGCAAAGCAAGCAAAGTTGGCAATCACGGGGCCCACCATGTATTTACCAACGCGCTTAAGACTCGTACAGAAGTCCCAGCTGCAAACCAAACCAAACGTAGTTTTCTTCCGCCAGCCGTCCAGTAGTAAAGTATCCAAAGACTATCTCAGCAGAAGGCAGGGTGATTCGACCAACTATAATTCAGATCCCGAAAGTTTTGGTTGGCACCATGACGGACCTGCCTAATACATTTACTGAACACTTAGAAGCGTCTACGAATATACTCGTCTAAACAACTGACCTTGCTGGAGGTGCAGAGAGTCTGGACATCTACGCCAATCCTGCAAAGGCAAAGTCGTCTTATTCTGCTTCCGCAACGGTTGAAAAGGCATTTTCTCCAGCATTACTACCTGGATACAGAACTCACTGGTACCGAAACAATAAATCTTTTAAAACTGATGCCTGAATATTGTCCACAGTAAACCGCCTACCAAACCCAAAATAAGCGTCGCACCAGAGCAAGTAATTTAGAAGAAATGGTCTTTCCAATCTCGGATAAGGTGCACATTATTAATATACCTGAGAATCATTTGTCGTACTTCTTCAATTGCGAAATCACCGCTAACAATGTCTGGTCTCTCCAGATGATTCGTGTTCTCAACTTAAGGCTACACAAGATAGAAGAAAAACGGAAAGGAATAGGCGACGTAAAAGTGTAAGTGCTTTGACTGACACTCTCATTAAGACATAATTTGAAGAAGAAATGAGGCTACAGAAGGATAAAAAGGTTTGTAAGGTAGAAAGTGTGATATTTTTTAAGAGACCCAAAACTACTACTGAAGAATCCAGTGACGAGGGGGGATGCTCTTGTTTAGTATGTTGAACCATTCTGGAATAGTAAATCTAGGGAAGAATAGGTTAAGCGTATATGACGTGTCACTATCAATCTAGTCATAAGCTTTTCAACAGGTAATTCTAACATAGTTATCTTTCTATCTGGGGTTACACTTACATAAGTACTTGATCTCAGGTGCAGGCACTGGAGATTTTTCATACAATGTGGATTATCTACAGCTTTTTGTTTTCTTTCTATTGATGAATAAAATAACTTAAGTCTTTAAGGAACTGAGTGAGACTCTAGTCTAGACCAGCGCCAGGTCTTTATTAGCATATGCTTGCGCATGAAAACTTCTCGTTTTACTGTCACTGATAAAACAGAATATCTAGTGATGTCATGTTTACGTCTTCTATGAGATAAGATTATAAAATGTTACACCTAAGTAAATGCTATTTATTTCATTGTAACAACAAAACTAAACACAGATGAATAAAGGAAACATAAAAGCATTGCATATTCGTTTCACTGAAAGACTTTTCCACTGCAACCTCTCTATTTCCGGCTTTTCTAGTTTTCGTAGCTTCATCCTCTTTTACATAACGTTGGATAAAATCCAAATGCTTATTTACGTATTCATATGTTAATAGAAGCACTTTGAGGGGTTGTAGTTCAATGTACACAGA
>VTPC01076213.1:0-13812 GCA_011009095.1 Ignelater luminosus | reverse complement strand
ATTGAAAAGTTACAAAAGGGAATGTCGTTACTCTTTTTTTCGAATCATGATCAGTGACCAATTTTTCAAGAGCAAACACAACCTCACCCAAGTAAAGCAAATCTTGACCTGTTAATCTATTTTATTTACTGAGCAAACAGCTTCCGTTCAAAAGAAGTTTCTCGCAGATTAAATGTATACTGCAAAGAAAATCCGTTTACTAAAAATGCTAAAACACTATAAAAAGTCAAATACCTTCATCAGCAGTCAAAAGAAGAGTTTTTACTTATACATAGCCTGAATGCCAAAAGAAAGCTATATACTAGATATGTCCAAATGTAATATAAAGCTTCATCAGACGTATGTCCTACAATTGGCGAATCAAACCAATATATTTCTGATATTTAAAGCTAACTGTGTTTCCTCATGGCTTGTTGCTTTGTCTCTGAGGGCTTCTCATATCATTGTCATTCGGGATAGGATGTAACTCTACAGGTTATAGTGGAATACTTGGTAGATACTGAGAACCACACAGAAACAACAACGGGAAACGATTGCTTCAATTCTGTCTGGCGAATGATCTAGTCATTCTGAACTCCATGTTTCCCCATAAGATGATACACAAGTACACTCGTGTGGAACCTCGTAGGAACGCAAAATTAATCATCGACATGTTATAGTGCACCGTATCATTCAACCTTGTAGGGGACACTCGAGTAATGAGAGGAGTAAAAATAGACAGCGATCACAAACTTATCGTTCTTACTAGAACTAACTAATTAAAGTGACACCGACATTGGTAAGATAAGAAAGACGGAAACTCGCCTAAAGAGTCTAAAGACTATAGACGCCGGAGGTAACATTTCTCTTCCAGGAGAAACTAGGAAAAAAGATTGTGGAGTTGGCAGGCTGGAAGGAAGAAATAGATCTAAAAAAAGCACGGTAAAACTTCAAAACTACCGTCCTGACAACATGTGTGCCGAAAAAAACCTATAGGTGGAAAGAAGAAAGAGATGACACGTGGAGTGGAGTGACGAAATTAAAGAGGAAGTGAGAAAGAACAAGGAGTTGTGAAAAACTTATCTGCTAAACAAAACCCAACAATCCTACAATGCTTACAAGAAACAAAGACTAAAGATCAAGCAGGTAATAATAGTTTCAAAACAATTGGCTTGGGAGGAATCTGGCAACTTTCCAAAAGACAGTGCTTAAGAAAATCAAAAACTGTTTTACAAAGTGATGAAAAACATGCGTAAAGAAACAAATTCAGACTGTACTCTAAAATTCAGAAAGATTAAAGATGGAGCCGTACTTAAAAGGCCAGATGAGATCATGGAAACATGGAAGAAACACTTTCAGGAGCTAATGATACTGTGGCATGAGAAGTGATAATGAAGAGGAAGTTGAAACAGAAGGTCAGCAATCATCCAGACGGAGTTCCAAACATTGCCAGGTACAAGAAACCTTGGCTAAAGTTAAATTAAGTAAAGCTGCTAAAAAAGATGATATATGTAACTCCGGAGATGCTGAGGCATATGGGACCAGTTGGAGAGGAAATGATTGACAGAGTGCTCACATTCGCTTAGAAGACATCCATATCCCGGAAGACCGGCAAGACAAGGAGGTATCCTCAGACACTTATTGTTTACCGCAGTGATTGCGTTAAAGAAATGTTCAGGCTTCAAGAAATCCAAGCTGGGAAATTAGCGATTGATTTCGATAGTAATAAATTTGCTGACATATGCCGATGATGTAGTATTGATAATTATGGCCTTAGAGAAGGTAGAGCTGAAAGCAAACATAAACAAAACCAAGAAAATGATATTTGGAGAACAGTGTACTCACCGTATCATGGTCAAAAGACAAGCTTTGGAGCAGGTGCACCAATTTAAATATCTAGGTGTATGGATTTTTAGTGATGGAAAGCTTGGCACAGAAATGAATGCCAGGACTTTAGCAGCGGGTAGGATGCTGCACGCCATGAGGCCTAAGTTCCTGAAGAAACAGGAGGTTAGTGAGGGGACAAAGCTTGCGGTGTACACCTACGGCTACGAAACAGAGTTTCATTAGCAAGTTTGAAAGCAGAATCCAAGCGACTAAGATGAAGTATCTGAGAGGAGTAGCTGGGAAAACTAGAATAAATCCCATCCGAAACTCAAGAATCAAGACAGATCTCGGAGTGAGCCTTCTGTTGGACAAGGTGAGGGCATCCCAGCTGAAATGGTTTGGCCATGTCCAGTGCATGAAAAACTGCAGGTATGCAAGGCAAGACAAGACAAGAGGTGAGGGTGGAAGGAAGGAGATCTCGTGGAAGAAAACGGATTACCTGGGCTGATAACATCAGCTCTATCCTAAGAGTGCATGGTTACACTTGGGGATCAAGCTGCACAGCTAGCTCAAGACAGGTCGCCCTGGTGGATTTTTTGTCAACCCTCTACACTGCCCGGTAGAAGAGTAAGTAAGTAAGTAAGCGTAGTGCCACGGATTACATCCAAAGATTCTTCTACATCTCGAATGGCAGAACGAAATTCATAATTTAAAACTAACAACGTGTTGGTTATTGTGTCTGCGAGGATTTAGAGCAAACTTACATCGTTTCTCCAAGAATTTACAAGATTTTTATCGAAATTCATAAACATTTAATGACATATCTAAAGATTTCTTTACGTTTCAAATGGCATAATGTACTTAATTAGTAATTCTAAATTAATAATCTGTTGATTATTTAGTGTCTTTGAGTGTTTAGAGAAGGTTTCTAGTGTTTTTGTTTGAATTCTCAGCGTTCTTTAAAATATCTAAACATTTGGTAACATTATCAAAATTTGATATACAACTTTACAATTATGTAAATTTTAGACATACTTTTTGTACAATTAGTGTAGTGTCATGGATTCTTCAAGGTTTCTTCTACATTTCAAATGGCATGACGTAATTCGTAATTCCGAACTAAGAATCTGATGATTATTTGGTGTCTATGGGTGTTTATAGTAAATTCCTACTTTTTTCCAATTTTCAGCGTTCTTTCCAAATTACTCAGACATTTAATAATGTTATGAAAACCCAAAGCTGTAAGTCCCTGATGAGTACGATTTGCAACATCAGCAGTTTGTAAATTTCGGACATACTTTTTGCACAATCAGCGTAGTTTCACGGACTATCTAAAGCACAACCTGCGCAGGGATGTATAAATGAGGCAACTAGGCACTACACAGTAAGGAATAAGACAACTGAAACTGAGATTAAACATACCACGTATCACCCTGTTTACCAGCCGAAGGCGCCTTAAGAAATCCTGCCATAGTTGTCAAATACTGTAGTGCCGACCTGCACAAACATTAACTCTAATGACTCCTCTAAGAAAAACAATCGTCGCGGACTCTTAGAAATTTAAAAAACTAAAGAGAGTGAACATACTATTGCCACAACAGTGAAACCTATCGTCAGAAACAGTCATAAACGTTGCAAATTTTGATTGGTGACCTGTTCTGGTAACGTTTGTTGTAGCTGTTGACTACCTCTTTTCCGCCATTTTGATACATTTTGACAGAATTTAGCCCCATTTGTCGATTTGCTGTTGGTTATATGTTTTCTAGCAACTTCATTGTGTTTATGATGACTTATGACAAGCTTAAGTGTCAACTGGCAATTCTCATCTTCAAAATATTTGGATCCAAAAGTGTTACCAAATGGGTAAATAGAAAAGGTACTAAAGTAATTAGGAAATAAATGATCCCCAACAGTTCTGAATATTAAATTTCTGATTAGATCTGATTATAACTAAACATTCTAAGCTCATAAAAGCTTCGTATAAAAATTCAACCAGTGAAGAGAAAAAACAGGAGAAGATATATGAAACAGGGGAGTAGTAAAGTAGATCTACTCCAATCGGAGTAACTTTGGCAACACGGCTGCAAAATGAGAATCTTTACTACCGCTCCGAAATCATTCCGAAATTTATTCCCCCACTATCTCCTGTATTTATTTTTCTTACATACTTGTGGTCCCTCGTGGTGTACGTACAAGATAATCCTAAAACGAGTAAGGACGTCTACGTATAAGGAAAGTCACTACAAGACACAGGGTTGTGTATACTTCGTTCACTGTTTACATGTTTACTCTAAGATTTATTATAACTATAAGTTCAAATTAATATTAATTTGTGTTAGAGCAGTAATTTTTCTGTCTCAAAATAAAACTTTTAATTAGCACAACAACCATTTTGTTTTAAAAAGAAAAAACTAGAAAGAACAATTAAAACAACAAGACCAACCGAGTATGAAGTTTGAGCAGTTGCAAGAACAATGATAAGCTGAATTAACTTAATTTTTTACAGCGTTTTAATTTTTATTTGGTAAATAAACAGGCAAATTTAAATTTCTGGACTTCCAACGTTTGTGGTGCGGTAACTTTTGAAATTTTTAATTTTGTTCTGATTTTTTCCCTGTAATGTATTTGTGACCTTAAACAGAATTGTCATTGTTATAATAGCGTAGCTGTTTAGCAGACAAATTCAATGAGAATTAAAATTCAAATTTGTTTGATTATACATATCAAGGCTGTTTACAGGCGGTAAAACCTTTCCGCTACACTGCATTCTGTTTCAAGACATCATCGTCCAGGCTGTGCACGGAAGGTGACTCTAACCGAATCTTCAAAAGCATTATCTTCAAGACGCGACGTGGGAGGTTAATGTAAATGACATTGAAGTTTACCGGACGACCTTCCGACGCCGGCATTCCACATCTAACAAGAGGGGTTTACTTATAAACTACGGAAAACAGTGCATGTGCTACATAAGTTATAAAATATATCATAACGAGTAACCCTAGTTTATGCAATAAATCAGGAAAACGATACCTTCCTGGACAAGTAGGCAGATACACAGATATCTGTATCGCTTTACAGCTGTGGGAATTTGCTAATAGAATTGTGCGACTAAAAAGCCGACCTAGGTCAAGTTGGTTTTACGATGAAATAATTCACGTCTAAATTTTCTGTCGTATATGGGGTGTATTGGAGTCTAATATAGCTCCAGTTTAAACCTGACTCTTCCTTCAAAATTTCTTGACACGATCGGAACATTCCATTGTCAAATAGGAATGTTTATTTCTTTGTCTTTATCGTACTCATGTTCCAATACAGTCGCGCTTGGTCAAGGGGTGGCTTAATTCAATCGAAAGGTTTTTGGTTTTACTTGGTGTTTGGGGTCCGTAATTATATTCATAATTTGTTTATAGATAACTTTATTGGGAATGGTTTCATGAGTTTTGCAGACTGTTGTCTTGACCGGATTTCATCAGAATTCTGCGAATGTTTAGAAATAAACATTGTTAATTGTCGTTACGTGAATTAAACTTTATTAATCCAAAAAATGTGACTACCTTAGTTACGATCAGGAAGATTACGAAACCTCTAGTGCTAATGACAAGAACTTATTAATCTTTAGTAATTTATTTTTTTGAAATTATTAAACCTTCTCGTTCCTCAAAGATCTGTTAATAAATTCACCGCTGTATAAAAAAACCTAATTTAATAGTATTGAACATTCTACGCTTATGCGAATTTGTGTGTGTGTTAGAGTACGCATTCATGCTTAAATTGTTTAAACAGTGTTTTGTTGCACGAATAAGGATCTCTCCTTTGTGTGCATTGCTTCCTAACGCAAGCAAGGGTCGCTGATCATTCCGCAAACCGTTGGAGTTTTGTAAAGTAAGAAGTACCAGTCCAGGCTTTGGTATCGTAGTTATTGTAAAAATGAGTGCCCTAGGTCAATGAATTTGTACTTATAATAATATTTCTTTATTAGAATAAAGTTTTATCAACATTAGTTAGCGAAACTTTGTAATTTTGTTTTGCTAACTTTTATCCAGGAGGTCCAGAATGTTTTACTGATCTCGTTGAGAATTTAACGTTTCTTTTATAATTAAATTTTGATTTTTTTATTTAGATTGTTTGAGATCTGATGTCTTAAGGTCTGGTTTTGGTATTTTATTGTAAAGTTTTTTATTTTAGCTGAATTTCTTTGTGACTTTAGTCTCTCGACTTTCAGAATGGTTTATCGTATAAATGTGGACAAGCTAACTTGTGAAGTGTTACAGTATGAATTGGCCATGCGTGGGTGCAATCATCAAGCTGGCATCGTTGTACTAAAAAAAAGTTTGAGGAGGTTATTGGTAAAGAAGCTTCTGGGGATGTGTCGAAATGTCCTGAATATCCATTTGTGCCTTTAGGAATCGAAGTACTTCGAGATTTAGGCCCGGTTTCTTAATTACAGTTAATGAAACTAAATTTGCCCATCTGTTGAGACGCTTACATAATGTCGTTGTAAAGACCCCCGAAGAAACCACAAAAAGGGATGATGGGTTGATCTTATCTATTTCACTTCTGATGTCGTCATACCAGATCACTGTTATAAGACTGCTGAAACTAATTTCTTCAACGGAACCTTCTCCTGTTATCGAATCATCTGGTGCTGCTTCATCTGTTGTGGATAATGTACCGGTGGTTATCTCTAGTGTCTCCCCGATTGTTGTTTTGTTACAGCTTCAGGTAGTAGTCCTGTTCGTTATATTTATTTCAAAGATACTCCTGTAGCCAAATGGGTTTAAAGTTTACTGGTGAGAAGTTGATCTTGACCAAGTTTCTGGCGCCCGTATCAATTGTGACATCTTCAAGAAAGCTCTGAGAACTTCTCCTAAGTTTCTAGCTTAATCTAGAATAAATTATCTGTGAACCCATCACTTCTTCGGCGTCTAAGCTGCTGCAAGCACACCATTTTAGGTCTGCACGGGGAAAGGCCTCTTTTCCGCGTTTTGTCCGTGACAAGTGGTTGCTGACTTTCTAGAGGCTTTTTACTTTTTTTTATTGCTTCGAACCATTATTCAAGTAGCTGCATTAGTCTGGTATTCGGGCAATATTAAGAAATTGCAATTAAAATCATTTGAATGTCGTTTGTAGTTTGTTCCTTTAAATTAAACATTGTACAAACAATTTTGAATTTATCCTATTGGATAATTCGCTTATTATCTACCCTAGAAAGCTTATTGTATGTTTTCGTAATTCAATAAAGAGAGTTCTAATTAAAATTTCAACAACCAATTGAAGTAAAATTAATTTTTAACAATGTTTATGAAAGAATAATTTCTAAAGCCATTCATCCCTAACATAAAAGCAGAAACTTTGATATAATAATCATTATGTAATATTTTGTAAACTCAGTCTTTTACTTTAAATATGTTCAAAAGATATGAATGAGTAAATGCAGTTTCATAAAAGTTTTCAGCGATTTTATTTGAATAGCATCTAAAGTGCAGGATGCTTTTGTATGCAAGACCAATATTTTAGTAGAGAGGAAAAAGATAATGAAATCTGTCTCTAGGGAGATCTAAAATTTTTTACATTTAACCTTTTCATTGCTCCTTTCTGCTTTGATTTAATATGAACGGTATAGATTGGCATCAGGTGTAACATTTTTACAAATGATATTTTTGGCAGAACCTCTTTGTAGTTTAGTAGGTGGAAACAGGTGAATAACAAAAATCTACATTTTTAGTATGAGGAACTTTTATTGCGTAAATTATCAAAATAAAATTACAGTCCGAAAAAACTAATAAAAATATAAATGCAAATGGAAAAGGTAAGATAATAAAAAGAAAATTGCTCGGTCTAAAATTTTATTTTGCTGAAGTTTAAGACATAACGACAAAAAAAACTTTAACTTAAACCAGAAAAAGTAAAAGAATATTTGGATCGGTGCCAGAAAAGAAAATAGAAAATTGAAAAGACTATCTGTTTCTTACTATTACTTACAATTTGCAGAGATACGTTCTAAATTATTGATTATGTTTTATTAAAATTTATAAGAATTCCAATTTTGTCTCTTAACAGATTTTCTTTCACAGTAAATTTTCGATTTTTAGTAAAATAAGAGTATAAATAAAGCCTTAAAGGCGCTAAAATGTAATGCATTAGATGAACCTGTGACATACATAAAAAAGGGTATAATTATCGTCCTGGATGGTAAGTTGATTAGGGTAGACAGTAAGCTTTTTTGATATCTTTAATCTCTTGAAGTTGTCAAGATTATTTTACATGTACCCGCTATTCTTTACATGCTAATTTAGCTTTATTATAAAAACTAGTTCGTGTAAAATCGTTTTACTTGTCACTAGATACTGATCTGCCAAGGGTTATATTTTTTTACATTCGAAAATATAAAAAATAGCGTAGTAGATTATTTCGAATTTGAATCTTTAGCAAGTCTGATTTTGATCGATATCGACGATATTCCTGTAATTAAAAGAACATGCATCGGCAAGTACAAATATAATTAGGACATTTCTTTCATTTATTTATGAGGACAAAGGTAGGAAAAAACTAATTAAATCAATAACAAAGATAACAAAGTTGGTACACAACACAAATATAAAGACAATTAAAGAATAACAAGGTACATATTTTATACAAAATACTATGTCAATCTAGTAGACTAATTTAATAAACCTAATAAGCTAGACAAATAAGTCACACATCAGATTATTAAATGATCCAGAAGAATATCAGGACATCCAGTATATTTGCTGAAATGCAAATAAACAAAACGAATTAAACGAAAAGATGTTGTAGATTGTCGAAATTAATTACACAAAGTGATATGCACCTCTAAGTGTTACCATCAACGAAAGTAATAAAAGCATAGTTGAATGTCTTCATCGACACATTAATGAATCACAAGAACTATTAGCTTTCTGTCGACGTTCTCTCACTCCAACTAAAGAAAAATACAGTGTGCCTACTGAAGAGTTGTTGACCATAACATTCACAATCAAAAAGTTCCGATACTTTCTAAGACTGGTCAAGTTATCATCATACTTGTATGTAGTAATCATAAACCTCTAACTACAGCTAGAGGCCTGCACGGGCCGGGTTTTTTAGCCGGGCCTTTATGTGGCCTGGTCCAAAACTCGGATTTGGGTCGAGCTAGGCCTCAGTTTAAAAATTCATCGGGCATTTCAGACCTAAGGATTGTCTGTTGTACTGGCTCAAACAAGCATTAGTTTTATATTGAACTGAAGAGGAAGATTTTCATACTGCACCGGGTAGCGAAATTCTTCGTATCGACACAGACGGGCATTATTTTCGTACTAACCGAAGCGGTGAACTCTCGTCGTAATTTTCTTCGAAGTGATCCGGACAAGCATTATTTTTATTCTAAACCAAAGAGGAAGATTCTCGTACTGTACCACAGACGAGTTTCTTGGTCAGGTCTTTGTGTCACTGGGCTCAAAGATCGGATTTAAGTCAGGCCAGGCCTCACGTAGATGATCTATCAAGCTTTCCAGGCCTACGTCTCGTCAGTCAGACCATTCGTTCCTGTTGGGACGTTCGGGCTGATCGAGCCTGTCGAGTCATTCAAGCCTCTCCGACCGCTCGGTCCTATCAGACCGTTCCGGACTCTCAGGCCGTTCGGACCTCTTGGGCTGTTCGAACCTCTCGGGCCGTGCGGACATTTTGGACCACTGGGGTCTATCAAACTGTTATCTGGTTTTTTCAGGCCGCGTTATGCCCAGTCGGGCCGATTCTGGAAATTTTGGTTTATGCAAGGTTCTAACTACAGCAATTTCAAAAAGCAATTTCTAAAAGATTAGAGAAATTCCGAATACATTTCCCAATTTTCCACAAATATTCAATATATCAAAGGCAGTCAAAACATTACTTCTGATTCATTAATACGTATTTTTCAATCTTAGATATACAAGAAACAATAGATTTTATAAGAATGGCAATTGCTCAACAAAATGATTTTGAACCTCTTTAATTGAAAGAAAAGTTTAATTGACATTTCTTTGTGGGTGGATAATAAGCAATTTCGTTATTCCATATCCCAGAAATTGCGTAATATTTCATATTGTGATACATGAAGAGCAAAACATCTCATTATAAAATGAAATTTTGTAGACAAACATGAAGCCATCAAGATTTGTTCAGATATGCATATCTTGTCAATCCAATAAAGTTTTCGGACATATTAAACCTTTTACCTAATCAATTCAAGAATCATCATTTGGAAAAAATTTATCTTAAAATCAAGACTACAAATATATTTTATCAATCATTTACAGATTTTCTTCGAGAGCCAGAAGCTGTCTTAGAACTATCATCGAAGGTTTCATTCATAATTGGATTTCTCGTTATAAAACTTCAAGATATATAATTAATTACAGATCATAGAACTGTAATGATCCATTAAACCGGCACTAGCAACATTAGGGGCTTTGTATGCACCACACGCTTGGCGATTGTCGACCTGCTTTCTGATCATCTTGGGCCAATTATAAATTTATTTATACGGGCTAACGTTTTAGCAACACCAAAATGTCTGGAGGTATCATAAAATTTAACAACAATAGGTATACGATTTTCCCACCAGTTCTAGGCTTGTAAAGGATCTCATCGTTTATAACAAAATCTGGATAAAGATCGGGCTTCTTAACCAATTTTTTACACCAGTTTTTGGAAATTATCTCAGAGGACTGTAGAAAGACTAACAGAACAGGAAAGGTAATAGGCAGGTATATTTGAAGAGCCTTTCCGATGTTTAAAGTTAAAATCAAACTAATTTAAAGAATTAGTTGGATCCTTCAATTATCTTAACCATAACAGAGAAGCATGGTCAGTATAATCGTAAACGTAGTTCCTTCGATATAAGTACGAAAGTGTTCCACACCAAATAGCAGTCCCAAATAATCTTTTTCTGTAAGTAAACATTACCGTTAAGTTTTAGAGAGGGTTCTACTTGCATAGGCGATCGGATGTTCAAAACCATCATCTTCCTAAAACAAATTTGTACCAACTCTTAAATCAGAGGCGTCAGTATGGATGAAAAAAGGATTACTAGAATCAAGGCTAGCCAACACTGGTACAGAAGTTAACTGTTCCTTTAGGGTTTTAAACGCTTGGTCAGCTTCTGATGGCCAGATAATAGAGTGACCCTTTTTATGATCATAAAAAAGGGCGTTAATAAATGAAAGACTTCTTATGAAACAACGAAAATACTACAAGAGTCCTAGAACTTTGCGTACATTCGTAGTACTTTTCGGTACGGAAGCTGCTAATATAGCTCTGACTTTGTTAGGATCGATCGGTTCGAAGACCGCCCTTATCTACAAGAAAGCCTAAGAAAGATAGGGAACTCCCAACATTTGTCAAGATTAATAGTTAAATTAACTAAAGACAGACAACGATAAACTTCATTAAGTATTTCTAAATATTCTTCGAAAGTAGGGGTGGCGATGACATAATCAAGATATACAAAAATACGAATGGTTCAAGCTCGAAACCTAACACTATATACATC
This sequence comes from Ignelater luminosus, assembly GCA_011009095.1. Lineage (NCBI taxonomy): Eukaryota > Metazoa > Arthropoda > Insecta > Coleoptera > Elateridae > Ignelater > Ignelater luminosus. The sequence goes on along the minus strand of VTPC01076213.1, from coordinate 2,477 downwards.
AGACTGGGTACTATTGTATAAGCCCAATGGCATGCATCTATAAATTAAAAAAGACTTCGATTATGAATAGTAAAAGTCTTTTTGGGTCTAGATTCAGGGTCCAAGTGATTTTGAAAATGAGCCTGTTTAAATCGATAAAAGATAAGTACACACTATCTCGAAGCTTGTTCAGAATACAGTCAATTTTAGGTATTAGATATGAATCTCTCTCAGTCACTTCATTGTATCAGTGTCATTCTGTTTTTGACACTAATAAGACTGGGGAAGACCAAGAGCAGTTTGCCTTTTCAATAATATTTAAATAAAGTAACGTATCAATCTCTTTATTAAGATGACCTTAAAGGACTAAAGAAACAGGATACTGTTATTTAATAGATCCAGCAAGACCGGTATTGATATGATGAAAAATAAAAAAAGTCTCTGAGAGGAAGTCAGGTATTAATTTCTTAATCACCTCGTCTAACTTAGAAAGTTCCTCATCAGATTGCGACGATCTGTCTTTAATTTTATTAATGACACAAATAACAGGTAATAACGAAAACATGTACAAATCTACCGACAGCTAAACATTTTACAGAAGCCCTACCCAAAATAAATTCCTGGGTAATAAAAAGAATAACGTAAAAATCAACATTTTGGAAAATACTGTTAAAAACGGTAAGAAGCTTGATAACCTGGATCACTTTTTGTGGACAACCATGAGCAGTGGAAAGAAGTCAGATACAAGCTTGAAATAATCGTCTTAGCTACTAAAACTGAGACATTGGCATTGGTATCAAGAAGGAAGGTGTAATTAACACTCGAAATATAAATCTGCATATTGGGTCTATATTCCCCTGGTAACTGCATGAATAAAGGAGCAACGGTATTTGCAGATTGTAGTTCACTGTCAACAGAAATTTACAGTAAGATAACGGAGTTTTCTTTTTTTACTGAGAGTGCTTTCCTTTGAGAACAGCTCCGGTTTGTGTGGAGGGACCTTAAGAGATAGGTTTTGAAGTGCTGAGCGCACCCGGAGATGTGCTTGCTGGGTTTCCCGAATTAGAATTACCGTTATCGACCTCACATTACTCTGAATTATCATACAATGGGTTGAGCGTTGCATTTGAGACATTTGGATTTAATTGCATTTTCTATAAGTATGTTCCTCGTATGTACAGTTCCAGCAAGATAAACCGGGAATCATCTTGGTGGTATCTATTTCATCTACACTTAGTAAATAAAATTCTTTTAAACCAGTAAGCAAGGCATTAAATTCTTTAGCTTTACTACTTTCTTTATCAGTCTAATTTATTAAAAACATAACAGATAATTTCAAACAAATACCAATAAACAAAAGATGTTTCCATATAGAAAAATCCCGATATTTCTAATATAATTTGTTGATGTTTCAATTTTACTTTCAGATTCTTCAAGGAAATTTACCAAGAATCTACACAAAACAAACTAGTAAGAAAACACAACCATTTGCTTTGAGATTTGCTAATTGAATAATGAATATCAAACAGCAGGAAACGCAATACAACAATAACAAAAAATATATCTTTAAATAGGTAGAATTAGCTATAGATTGTAAAATGTATTTAAAAATGTAACCAATGATCTTCGAACCATTTTCTACTATTTTAATTCAAATTATGATTTTTAGATAATTATGCAATACAAATGGGATTTTTACACAGGACAACAGACTCTATAAAAAGTACTGATTAGAATGCAATGATTTTAAAAAAAATCATCAGAGGGAATTAACCGAATTGTAGAACCTTCCTACGGTTTAAATGAGAGAACCCTAAGAATCAACAACTTTAAATCTAATTAAATGATTATGCAGACCAAATTACATATCCGACTATAACTTGAAGAAATTTGCTTAAAAAAATTAAGGTCATTAGATATCAAAATTACAATGATGTTTCTCCTACTAACCTAATTTGGCGGGACTTTAAAAAATTCAAACATAACCTATTGATTATGAAAACTGTCTAGTATTATTGAATAAGAAGCGTTGAAAGCAGTTATTGTAAGGGTTATTAAGACCTAGTTTTAAAAATTGTCTCTGCTAACTTTGGACAACTGCATCATAAAAAAAAAACTGAAAGTCACAAGGTGTATCAAATTGTTAAGGAGAGAGCAAAACATTGCTTCAAGTTGGTAAACAATAGCAAGTCAAGCAGACAACTAACATCTAAATATTTAGATACAGGGGAAGAATTTTCAAAGAGGTTTTATAATTGCAATTCAGAAGGGCATGCGATTAATTGCTTAAAACCTAAACGTGAAAATGTGGAAATTTCAAGATGGTAAAGTCCAAACTAGTTCCCGCAGATAATTTTAATAAAATTTATCATTTCAGAGATTTTACAGGTATAAACAATTCGAAAATAAATATTTTTGGTACTTACGAGGGCGGTTCAGTAAGTACCCGTGTTTGACGACAGAAGGCGTTCCTGAGGGAAGTTGGTGTTATCATCGTG
>VTPC01076198.1:0-11838 GCA_011009095.1 Ignelater luminosus | reverse complement strand
GTTTATAAGTTATTTGTGAAAATTTCAAAATGCAAGAGCTTTCTCTCAAAAAGCAAATTGTGGATAGATGGTGCAGAGAAATAACAAGCCGAAATTTGGACAAAATCTGCAAAGAAAAGAGTCATTTTTCAGAAAATAGAAGCGACAATAGTAACCGTCTAAAAACCAGACAAAAATACAATCTAAAAACATATCGAAAACAGAAACAACCGAAACAAAGTGCAATGCAGCCAACAACTGTGAAAAATCGAGTTCAAAATTTTTATGATGCTCAGTAATTGTGGATGACAAAACATGGATGAAAGATATTACATGGATCTGACTTTTATACAGTTTCAAAATAAGGATCAGATGTTAGTCTGAAAGAAGAGTTCATTTTTATCTAAGAATCTGGACGTAAAATATGACGTAGCAATTAATCTGAGTGTAAGATAAAATCTTTACAACTGATACAATGACTAGATTTTACAAAAATGTTTGCAAAATGGAATTTTGCCACTGGTTCGGAAGCATCAATGTAAGATACTAAAATTTTATTTTGACCAGATTTGGATTTGTGCCATTATGGTTTAAAGGCCCTGGCAATGATACTACGATAATAAAATTGTTTATGTAAAAAAAAGTTGAATTTACCAGATTGGCTTGAGTTGCGGACCATCAAAAGATTTTTGACTGTAATAAAGTTTCGTCCGTAGAAAGGTGGTAGAATTGCCTATTTATTCAATAAATTCAAAAACTATTGCAAAAAAGTGGCCAAAACGGTTGAAGAAACGACTATCCAGGAGTTAATGAGTGGTTTTAAAAGTAAAATTTGGAAACTTACTAGAAGGTAGCAAATTTAATCTGTATTACTTGTGAAATGTTTTTAGATATTAAGTATAATAGAAAAGTTGCAAGATGCAAGGGTTTAATTCTGCGCTTATAATTCACGGAACGGTCATTAGACAACAGGCTGGGGCATCTATCTTGCCTAGTAGCCCAACGGACATCCATTTTTTCGTTATTTCTTTTAGTTTCGTAATTTGGGCACCGACTATTGAATCATATAGTCCGTGAATTCAGTTTAAGACTCGAAAGATTTCTTCCGGATTCCAGACTCAAACTTACATCGGTCGGGAATAACTTAAAAATGTAATACATTGAAATTAAGGTAACAAGTTGCCTTTTGTATTAGATATTTCCTTGAACAAAACATTGGAACAGTTTGTTTAAAAATCAGAATACTCGTCCTGTCTCTTCCAAATTAAGTAGCAGTTGACCATTTGTTTCATTTACCAACCACGCCACGTTTCTTCAGTAATAACGCTCAAAACCTTAATTTTGATTTATTGTTGTTTTGAAAATTATTTCCGATTAAAAGAAGGTAGACAATGTGGCAGATCAAAAGTAAACACGTGATGTCTTGGACTGATTACTTTTAACATTGCAATCCGTTACGTTTATTGTTGGTATCAGCCGAAATCATTACGCCGTCGTTCCGCAGTTGCTAAAGAAGTTATCATGCAATTTACTTTTGCTTTATAATTTCTGTTCCTAATAACAGGTACGTAATAAATTAACAAACTAAAAACAAATCTTAATGATAAAATTAAAGCGAAATTAGCATTCTAATCTTACTACTCAATTTTGTTTTAGAATTTGAATATTTCTCGCAAGGGGATTTTAAATCTGCCAATGTAGTGTGATAATAGAAGCTCTAATAAAAGTAAAGGTGAAGAGAAAAATGAAATCCCTTCGCGCAAAATTTAGAAATTAAAGAAATGAAATTCCCTTCGAGTGTTTTTCATGCAGTGTTTTTAATTTTTTAGACGTTTCTTGTTCCCAAATCTCGATCAAAAAAAAGTAATGTGCGAAATCTTTTTCGGGCTGAATATAAATCGTTCAGTGAGAAGTTTGAAGATGTTAAGAAGTTCGTTTTGCATAAATTGCCTAACTGCGCGCAACTTTCCTTTAAAAGACTTGAAAAGGCAATTGAAATTAAACTGAATGGCATGAGATAGACATGCCGACAGATTTATGCAAACTGAAAAGAGGTGGTTGGAAGGGTATTGCATATTTCCAATTACCCGACATTCAAGAGACAAAGCGCAGGAAAACAGCAGCGTTGCGTGGTGAAACCCAACCAGATGTTTTAGCTCTTGCTGCAGAAATGCAATTGAGAGCAAGTGATAAAGGATTTTAAGCAGACGTTGTCAAAAAGGCCACCGAAATACCAGGATTTGCGCAAGAATGCATAGAAAAGGGTTTTGTTCAAGAAACAACATATTTGCCCCTAAATGATGTCCTATCCATGATAATGGAAACTGATCTATCAAAAAAACAATACGACGTAGTCCGAAATTATGCCAAGCAGATATTTGCACCTTATAAACTAGTTCAAAAAGAAAAATCAAAATGTTATCCACAAAATATTTCAATAACAGAAAGTGGAGCAGAGGTGCCATTGCAGTCAATTTTAGATCATACTGTCTGTCGTCTCTTGTCCGCTCAAAAAGATGTTAAATGTTTAGATTCATCGAATTCTCTAACTTTAATTTCAAAGTGGAGCTTCGATGGTAGTTCCAGCCACACGCAATATAAACAAAAATTCGTCTCGGAACTGGATGATGATAAGTTCATATTCCTAACATCTCTTGCTGCATTGCTATTGGAATCGGAAATTAATAATAATATTGTTGTCTAGAATAATCCTCGGCAATCGTCTTTTCGTTATTGTAGGCCTATAAGTCTCCAGTATCGAAAAGAGACTGAAGAGCTTGCCAAAGATAAAAAAATATATAGAGGAGCAAATTCTAAAATTACATGACACAAAAGTAACAATCGATGACAAAGAATAATCTGTAGCACATAAAACAGTTTTCACGATGGTAGAAGGCAAATTGTGTAATGCCTTAACTGAAACGAAATCTTCTCTTCGGTGCTTTCTATGTAGTGCCACATCTAAAAATTTTAATGATTTGGAACAAATGTTGGCCAAAACTGTGAATGATGATTTATTGTCGTTTGGCATTTCAGTATTGCACACCTGGATAAGACCTTTCGAATTTTTCCTGCAACTGGCATATAAATTACTTGTTAAATCTTGGCGAGTCACCAAAAAAATAAAAATATTTAAGAACAACAAGAAAGTTCTTTAAGAGCAATTTAAGAAAAAAATGTCGCTTATAGTCGACCAACCTAAACCAGGTTACGGTAATAGTAATAATGGTAATGTAGCTAGGAAGTTTTTTCAAAATTTTGAAGTGTCCGCAGCTATTTCTGGAGTTGACAAGGATCTAATAAGGCGATTTTATATGATCCTACAAGCAATATCTAGCGGTTTTGATATAAATACAGAGAAATTCAACATTTATTGTTTAGAGGCAGTCAAATTATATATATAATTATATCCGTGGAACTACAATGAGTCCCATTGTGCATAAGATTTTAATTAACGGTCCGAGAATTATTTCGCATGCTTTGTTACCAATCGGGCAACTTAGAGAAAAAGCTCAGGAGGCCCGAAACAAAGATTTTAAAGTCTACAGAGAACATTTTAGCCGAAAGACCTCAAGACTTCTCAACATTATAGACATTTGTAATAAGTTCTTAATTTCTTCCGATCACTAGTCTACGAAAATTAGCAACTTCAAGAAGGAAATCATTTGATCCAGATGTTTTTGATATGTTAACAGTGGACTTGGATCAGCTAGCTTCGACATCGATACAGGACCTTCAAATTACTGATTCTGATCATTCTGATTAGATTCATTGTTAGCTCTTATTTAAAATTAGGCACCACTGAAATTTCACATTCTTTACTTGATTTATTGAAACGATCATTAAATGTTTCAACGTTGACCTAAAAATCGCATTGCTTTAAAATTTAAATAAAGAGAAGGAAATTATTTTATATATTTATGCCTTTTCCTTTAGTTTATTATTTAAAGACGAAGAAATTGGCTTTTGGAGTTTTGAGTGTGAACGCCCTATTCAAGGCCCCAGTGTGCGCCCCCACCACCACTAATACCGATCGGAAGAAAAAACAAGTGAGCAATCACGTGCAGCTGTACTGCCAACCACGCGTCTAGTAATATTAAACAGTTAATCATAGTCGGCCAGATTGTAAGTATAGGAGATCGTTATAGCTTACTGATGGTAGCGTAAGATGCTGAAAAATCAAAGAATTTGTTTTCAAACGAGATACTTCGTTAATATTTGCTAAAGTTATGTTATAACTCAAGACGCTTTTAACCGGAAGAACATTATTTCCAAAGGAGCCACCAACATCCAGTTTATAGCTTGCTTTACAGTTCCCAGCTAACATTTGACTTTGCTTTGTAACCACTGATATCTTCTGGAATTTCTCATAAATAGTCTTCTGTTTTATTAGTTTGGTATTAGGAACAACATCTTGAGTTTAATGTTTATCTATCCAGAGTATCAAGATACAACTATTTTAATCATCAATTTTCAAAGTTCCTTTTCCAAATACCTAATATAAGAACGCTCATGTAAAATCACTCATCAAGTTTTGTACGCTGGCTTCCCATCCGATCGGATTTCCTAAAGATTGGAATCTATTGCCCTAATTTTTCTTGATTTTTCCCGACTTTTTTGTCTACTTAACAGAAATCTCCAAACAAAAATGAGAATTAGAGTAATCTGGGATTTAACCCCCATATAGTAATATTTTTAAAACTGTGGGTGATTTGAAATAAAACTCGACATGTGGTGCAATTCAGCAGCTTTCTTGGTTTATTTAATATTTGTGAATATTTTGCAAAGACACAAATTTTATAAAGCTTTCAAGTCAACATTTTGTACAGTTTGTGACATTGTACTCTTATGACAATATTCAGGTTACCACTATACTATGTGTTTTGTCCACCATAATATTCTATTTAGGAACACTATCTAAAACACATGTTCTTTGTAGTCTATAATAAAAACCAACATGTTCCACATGCAGAAAATGCAATAAGAACTTGATACATTATAAACTATAAAGTCATCAGATTCTACCTTAAAAAGTATGGAATTTTAACTATCACACTTTAAGTATCAAGAAAACGTTATTAAGACCATTTAAGCAATAAAATTACGGATATATAAAAAATTTATAATAACAGTGTTCGTAACTACTACTACAAAATGCATGATAGTACTATAGGAATATAAAACATGAAAACCGCCTAGGGGTACCCCGAACCTAGATCTTGACAGAGAAATCGCAAAGAAAGTGGCAAATACTCTCTTCTCTGGTCGTCTGCTGCTGCTGCTCTCACGACAATCCATTAGCTGCATAACGGAGTTCTTCTTTCTGATAATAATTGAAATGAAGACTGGCAATCTTGATTAATTAAAATAATGAACTTCAAGTGTGCATGTATATGATATACGTATTTACTTTCAGTTAGAAACAGAAATTTAGGATAAACCTACTAACTATTTATTAATAAATCATTTGTGAACATGATATATCACGGTTAGTTTTGACAACTTTCTTTGTGCTTGTATTATTTGTTACTTTCAATTTTGAATAAATTTGAATAATAGATTATCAAAACAAATCGGACAAATAACTTTCTTCTAAAACAAATATCTGAAACATTAGTCAGATCTTTGGGAATGTATTCCTTATATTTAAGATAAATAGTGAAATACCCAACGTAATATTATTAGGATTACGAATCGCGATAAATAATTAAGTAATGACGAGATTGTTATCTACAGTCTTAGGTTCAGATTTATTATTGCGATATCTTGATCAAAAAACTTAACAACCACAAGAACTATATAGATCATTTTGAAACAATCATTATAACACTGATAAATCAAGCTTCCGTCATTCAATAATATAAAAACTCACTTACGAGGGTGGTCTGAAAAGCTTCCGACCTCAACGTAAAGATGGCAGCACTCGTAAATAAAAGCTACTGAATTTCGTTGTTCATCTGTTGACAGTTACTCACCAAAGTTTCAGCCATTTTGGACGCGCAGTTTTTATGTAACAGTCGTTTGAGTGAGTTGATGTGAGTTTTTTTGTGAAAATGGACAAAATGGAGTATCGAGCTGTCATTAAATATTTGTTTTTGAATGGCAATACGCCTTCGCAAATAAAAGATGAGTTGGATTCTGTGTATGGAGACTCTGCACCATCATTTACCACAGTGAAATTTTGGGCTGCTGAATTTAAACGAGGCCGTATGAGCTTGGGAGACGATGAACGTTCGGGACGTCCAAAAACTGCAACTACCGACGAAAACATCGCCAAAGTTCACCAAATGGTGCTAGACGACCGCCGAATTAAAGTGAGAGAGATAGCAGAGGTTATGAACATGTCAAAAGAACGTGTTTGTCACATATTAAATCAACACTTCGGCATGAGAAAGCTGTCCGCGCGTTGGGTGCCGCGTTTGCTCACGTTAGACCAAAAACGTGTTCGAATGAATATTTCCAACGCTCTCTTGGCGCAGTTTAGGCGAAATAAATCCGAGTTTTGGCGCCGACTAATTACTGTAGATGAAACTTGGATACACCATTATACGCCCGAAACAAAAATACAGTCCAAACAGTGGACTGCAAAGGGGGAACCGGCTCCAAAAAAAGCAAAAACTGTTTTTTCGGCTGGGAAAGTGATGGCGACTGTTTTTTGGGATAGTCATGGAGTTATTTTAATCGATTATCTTCAAAAAGGAAAAACCATTACAGGAGCATACTATGCATCATTACTTGACAAGCTGAAGGCAGAACGTGCGAAAAAACGGCCACATTTGCAGAAAAAGAAAATCCTGTTTCACCAAGACGACGCACCGTCTCACACCTCAGCGGTTGCCATGGCGAAAATCCACGAATTACGGTTTGAACTGCTTGACCATCCGCCTTACTCACCAGATCTAGCCCCAAGCGACTTCTTTTTGTTCCCTCATCTAAAAATTGCGTTCGGAGGACAAAGATTTTCGTCAAATGAAGAGGCAATCACCTTCGTGAACAATTATTTTGCAGAGAAAAATGCCGAGTACTATTTGGACGGGTTACAGAGATGGGAGCATCGCTAGGAGAAGTGTGTAGAGTTACAAGGAGACTATGTTAGAAAATAAAAACAAATTTTCAGAAAAAATGTCTTGTATCTTTGTTAGGTCGGAAACTTTTCAGACCACCCTCGTATTAAGTTCAATATGTAAGTTGACAGTGATATAAATGAATGTAATTGACAAACTCAAGATAATATTGCCTGTACCCACTATGTATTAAAGAGAGACGTTAAGACGTTTTAAATATATTTGGCTTCACTGACATACATTCATTCTTAGATTTTTTTCTGTAACGAAAAAAATTGAAGCCAAGATCTCGTCGTGGACGACCAAGGAAAATCTCAGTTCGAAATAGTGCTAGCCTGAGAAGAAAAATTCAGGCTAATAGCGGTCTTCATTTCACTAAATTAACTAAGTTATGGTGTGAAACTACCAATGTTAATGTTTGTACTTCCACTGTGGTGGAAGTTTGCTTGGTTCTAAACTCAGAAGGCATAGTCCACGGAAAATGCTACTTGTTTCCAAGAAACAAAGAAGCGATCATCTGAAGTATGCTAAAAGAGAGCAGACTTTACAATTATGCCGCCATGGTATGGGGCTGCATGTCCGCTCAAGGCGTTGGTTGATTACATGTCGTATCTAGGAAGATAACGTCACAAAATACCTTTTGGGAAAGACTTGGTTGGAGAAGATTTGATTTTTCTTGCCACCTTGACTATATAATATATAGAATAAGGACTGGCCAGTCAAGTATTAACAACGTAGTTTAGATAGTTTCTTTCTTTTTTTACATTGCCAATACAGCATGACAGGAAGTGCAGTAGTATCTGTATGGTATATTGTATTAACATTGTAATTAATAACAAATTTGAAAATCAACTTGAATTTCTCAACTTCAATACAAAATTATAGAACTTCAAGTTTTTCTATTACAGTTGTATTTTCTCATTTGTAGTAGAAATACTTGCATGAAATGCATCTTTGAAATTCAAAAACACTTTATGGATCAAAATATTTACATTATGTTCAAACTACTGGAAGTTTTTTCTTGTGCAAAATATCAAACAAATGTTAAAGTTAGATAGCGCAACATTGCAAGAAATTTATATAACTTTGTTTTTTAATAATTTCAGTAGCTACTGATATCGTACCAATAAACTGTGACTATTATTAACAGGTTTAGTGAAAGTACAATATTCGCCAAAATAAACAGTACCAAAATTTAGAGTGCCGTGGAATGGCCCTCGCAATATGCATTTGTCATATTTGGCTTATTTGTCATTAGTTGTCATACTAACATTGCTCTGGTGTTAAAATTGTCTTGAAAACGGTTCTCACAACTGAGGAAAAAGTGTTTATAGTAGAGCATTATATCTGTTCATACAACGGCCCAAGTTTGAAACAAGTCTTAGAAAAATATCGACAAGTTTGACAAAGCGGCCCTCAGTAAAAGTGTAATGTTAGCAATTGTTGAGAAATTTAGTCACACTGGTAGTGTGTTGTGTCAGCGCAAAGGCTCTCCAGGTAATCGTATTCAAATTGGACAACGACTAAACGTTGCGGACAAGCGTAGAAGAGAAATTTACTGTGGACCAGTGTTCAGCTTAGTATACGAAGACCCCAATTTCTTAAGAAACGTATGGTTTTCAGACAAGTCACATTCACCTTAACGGTTATATCAATCAACAAACAACTCGATTCCTTAGATTTGTACGCCTAGAAATCATTGTAGAGAAACCACTCCACAGCGAACGAGTTACCATTTGGTGTGCTATGTCTGGGCGTGGAATCATTGGTCTTTATTTTCTTGAGGACAAAGACGAGCATCCAGTTACTGTTAACCAAAAGTGTTACAGAGAGAACATTATTATACCTTTTGTGAGAGATTTACGAAACTTTTTCCGCGCACGAAATCTGAAGGCGCACAGGCAATGGTTTCAACAGGAACGGCGCAAAGAGCCATACAGCCAGACGCTTCCTAGCCTTTCATGAACATTTTGAAAACAGAATAATTTCTCGTGGAATAGACTTAGAGTACCCTTCACCTGATCTGACGCCACCTGATGCATACATTTGAGGCATGCTGAAGGAATCAGTATTTCGGTCAGAAGATCGGCCAGCAAATATTGGAGAACTACGACGAACGATGATAACCTATTTTCAGTTAGATAATCTGCAAAATCGTTATGAAGCTTGTTTGCGCCGCAAAGGTGCACATTTTGAATATTTAAATTATATAAATCAAAAAATAAATACAATACTGTTTATTTTAGCGAATAGTGTATAACTTTTAGTTTAAAATGTACAGTTTCACTTAATATGTCAATATGGATATGGCTGTTGGCCATACCAATGGCAACTTTTAAGTAACAGCAATGCTGCATGCTCAAAGATATCTTAACAGAACATATCCATATCCAAAAACTTGACCAGCGGCTCGGAAAATATAGAACGCTTATGCCTAGACATGTAGATAAAGATCGAATGCGAGTAAGAACACCACAACTTCATAGAAGAAGTGGTGCAAATAATAGCTGCAACTCCACAGGCAAGTTCAAGTAGAGATAAACCACAAACTGGTTCTAGATACTTTAGAAAATGATTATACATATCATTACACAAAAATACAAGCTATCAGTCCCACTGACTTTGAAGCCCAAATGGCATTATGCAAGTGAACACTTGAGTCTTGAGTAGAAACCTAATTTTTAAAGGAAGTATTGAGGACAAACAAAGCTTGTTTTAGCAGAGATGCGATTTTTAACATGCATGCAAGAATTTACACCTTGTTACGAACAACAACAATTTGGGGCAGGAATATTAGGAGAGCACCAAATTAGACCTCATGTTTTGCCAAACTGTTTGAATGGACATTATTTCCTTAACTTCCTAAGGAACAATCTACCTATTTCTTGGAAGACATTCCATTAACAATTAGGCAAGACCGACATATGGATTTAATTCCACCTCCACCTCACCGTGCATGCTACCTTCGTAACTAGCTCAGCAATCAGCCAGCTCTCTTGAATTAAACTCCCTTGATTTTTTCTAGTGGATGCATCTAAAATCGGTCATTTATGTAACGTCCCCCAGAAGTGTATAGGAGCTAAGAGACAGAGTTATGGCGGCTGTGTGAGGGCAATTTTGAATATCTGATTTAATTTTTACATTGTTGCTTTTCTTGATTTTCTATTTTCATGTTCAGTTTGGTTAATAAAAGTGGGAGGTTTTCGTTTATTTTATTTAAATTTACTATGTGGAACTCCACGTTAATAAAAATTATAATAATTAAGACACGATTCCACTTATAACTTGATTTATTCGCCTGGCGCATTTCGATGTATATCTTCAAAGGCATAAATAAACAAGTTGCTATGGCAGCCAGCTAATTTGATCTAAATGCTGCCAAAATTACGATCTCACTGTTCATCCAATGCTTATCTTATAAGGTCAATCTGTTCGTTCATTAAAGGTTACTCTGTGTTTATGTTTGTAAATTTCAAATGCTACTAAAACATCTAGTTTATGTTTCCAGTAATAAAATTTTTCTTTTTGTGTAACCTTAGTTTTAAACTGTATTAAGTTGAAATGGCAATGTTTTTTCTTTAAAATATTAAAAGTGGTTTGATTACAAACATTCTATTCTATTATGCCAATGAATTTATGCAAACCGTGCTTCATAGCAAGATTCTCCGTCACACTGCTTTTACTGTTTCTTCAATCTTCATCTACCTATTCGTTGCAGAATTATCTTTAATGAAGATTGTAAATTTACATTTTTAGAAAATATTATTAATAAATGATTATATTGAATAAACAAAAACACGAAAGCTTCTTATAGCTGTGTAAATTAACAGAGAAGAAAGGAAAGAGTGCCTAAATAAGGTAATATAATTATTACCAACAAGAATTGTCTGGAATATAAAATATAAATTTAATCATAAGAAATATTAATTGCAATTTCCGTCAATAAAAGCTGTCGTTTTACATAAAGAGGATATTACATGCCTAGTTGTAAAGCGTGAATGGAGTTTTTGTTTCAGTTTCCTGTGTCATCGATATAATTTAAATCTAGATTACATGAGATTTTCTCTCAACCCAATAAAATGCATTTTCACTTATTTTCCATTACTAGAAATTCTAATATCATTGCTTCCGTCACAATAAAATTTACTGTTACTTATTAAAAGAGAAACTACAATTAGAACCATTTTATAGCATTAACCCTAATAAGATTTAACATCCAGTACGTGCTCAACGAACTAATTCTCTACGCGCACTTTCGTATCTTTTTCATTCAAATTTATTATATTTAATTCTATTATGTTATGTACTAGTTTTTTTTTTGTTTAGTAGCTTCTTAAAACAAAATAGTTTCATATTTAAATTTCTTTACTAAATATTCATACTTTCACAAATTTTCAATAATTATTATTATAGTCTTAAAGAGATTCTTAATTAATTAAATAGAATTCTCGTGTTAGAAGAAAATATCATGATATTTTATTAAATTATATCTGTTTTATATCTACTATAAGGTTTCATTAGTGTCTCAGAAGTGTTCTGCTACAATAATTTAAATTTAAAGGTTTGGCTGAGAATTTAAAAGTGAAAGCTCATCAGAAATGAAAATTTAATATAAAAACTTCTAAACTAATCGATAACTATTACACAATTCTGTGAGATGGTTAACTGATCGATTACAGTAATGAAATGCTACTGATGCGATGGACCGTTTCATAAAAACTTTCCCGAAGCAATTAGATTGTTTCTGTAGAAAATTTGTTAACAAAAAAAGAAAACAAAAGAAGTATTATTCAAT
>VTPC01076169.1:0-10638 GCA_011009095.1 Ignelater luminosus | reverse complement strand
CTGGAATTCAACCTAGAAGGGTAAAACGCTAGTTCAAATTTCCTCCATTTATTTATTAGGGCAATTCCATCTTGCTTATTCTGAACTTGAGGACTTTTCTAAAAACACAGCCTTTCGTTAGAACTTTGCAATACCAATCCGCCATCAAAGGTTCCCTCCTTTTCAATCGGTGAATAAACACGTCTCTGTTGTGGTTTTTTAAGAAACTATCTCGTATGCAACTCCGCCTCCACCAACACTGCGACCTCGGACGCATCACACTGTTTACATCGTGCATTGCCCTATCAGCTATTTTCTACATCAAGTCATTGTTGCGCATTCTTTCGCTTATAATTTTTTATTACTCCATCACCAATATTAAAAAGACTGAAAAGAAGAATAACTGCTATACCGTAATTTATAACGCTTACTTGCCTTGCGTTGCTGGTTTTCAAATAGTTAAAAAAAAAGCGTTACGGTTAGAATAGCTCACGTCTGGAACATCAATACTTTTGGACTGTATCGGTTAGAAACTAAAGACAGCACTTTACAAAACTCTTTGTGCTCGTAATGTTCCTTCCACTGTTTTGGATCTTCAGTATGTATAGGTAGTACGTCTAAAATAACAGTTTTTTTTTAAAGACGAACAACAATAATAAACATAGTTAACACAAACCGTCTCAAAACAAACTTGAAAATGTAACTTTGTTGGTAAACTTTACGAAAATCAACTACATCGGCTAAATGTAGAGTAGCGAGCTAGTTAGCTTTTCAGTAGAACTGTCCTCTAAATACTGTTTCTTAATGTTGAGGGTTAGTACCTTTTCAAGAACTTTTGGTAACGAAACTACTGAATTCGCGTTATAGATCGATTTCAGTAAACTTCTCTCCTATTTTAGTTTAGTCTTTCTTTTTTTGCATATTTTGTAAGTACTTATACAGGGTGATCATTTCAAAACTTCCCACCTTGAATAACTCTTTAATTAGTAAAATTATCAAAAGTCGCTAAAACGCGTCGCTTTTGTTTTGGAGGGGGACATTTAATAACCTACTCTAGTCAGTTGGAAAACTTTCACCCTCCCCCCAGCCACCCCCGCCCCAAAATTTTAAATGGCACTACCCTATGTGTGATATATCATTTTAAAGGGTATAAAACTCTTAATCTTTTACATAAAAGAAAATTAAAATTGGTCCAGCCGTTCGTGAACTAGAGACAGAAATGTATTGATTAAATTAAATACATTTTTGTCTCTAGTTCACGAACGGCTGGACCGATTTTAATTTTCTTTAAAGTAAAAGATTGAGAGTTTTATACCCTTTAAAATGATATATCACAAATGGGGTAGTGCCGTTTAAAATTTTGGGGTGGGAGTGGTTGGGGGGAGGATGAAAATTTTCCAGAATCTTAAATGGCACTACCCCATGTATGATATAGCATTTTAAAGAGTATACAATTTTCAATCTTTTACATCGAAGAAAATTAAAATCAGCCCAGCCGTTCGTGAACTAGAGACAGAAACGTATTGATTGAATTAAATACATACCCTTTAAAATAATATATCACACATGGGGTAGTGCCATTTAGAATTTTAGGAAGGGGGTGGCTGGAGGGTGAAAGTTTTCCAACTGACTAGAGTAGGTTATTAAATGTCCTCTACTAAAACAAAAGCGACGCGTTTTAGAGACTTTTGATAATTTTACTAATTAAAGAGTTATTCAAGGTAGGAAGTTTTAAAATGATCACCCTGTATATAACAAATGCTAGATCATTACAAATGTTTATCATGTCAAAAGAAACTAAAGCATAGTTTATTTGGTCATTGTCACAATTGTAGATAAAGTTTTTGTTAGTCCATCTGAATTTATCAATTTCACTGTATAACATTTTGTCAGACCACACATCGATTCTGTACTTGACGTAGAATAGTCGTTAATTCCCCGTCATTCTTGTTCAATTGAAATTCAACCCGCTGTGGTTCTAGAAGATAACCAGATAAATGTTATTAGTCTTTACGTTTTGTGTGTTGACATACAAATCACCTGGTAAAGCATAAATAGATTTAAAAAGTTTGTGCGCGTTGCGGAAACGAAATAAAGAAGATTTTCTTCGGAAACATTTGTAGATTTTACTTAATATATAAATATGACTTATTTCATTGCTGAAAGTCTACAGGACCTTAATGATTCTTAAATAGTTAAAGTACTAGATTGTTAAAGTATTTTACATAAAACTTGGTATTGAGGTAAACTTACTTAATTTTCTTTACAATAAAATTCAATTTAAAAAAACTTTTGCTTAAGAATGGTGTTACGCACTTAAACAAATAAAATTCTTCCAATTAAACCTAAATAGAAAAGAATTTAATTGCAAAAACCTATTTCTTCAAGTATTTAACGCCAACTTAATACATAAAGCAAAAATTATAAAGCTTACTTCAGAATTTATATTAGGTTTAATAAGAATTACTATAAAACCTAAATTTAATAGCAGTTTAAATAATGTTTAAATAATTTCATTCAAATTTCCCTGGTTTTGTTTTGGAATTTCATATTAAAGAAAAATTGTATCACATGAAAATCTGGGAACGAAACCATCGTTTTTAGAAATTAAAGTTTATTAACAGGGGGCAGGTTTTCTATTAATTTTCAGTAAAAATAAAAACTGGTCTATAAATGTTTAAAATTAACATAGCAAATCAAAGCATTTTTAGGCCTGGTCAAAGTTTGTTTTAATGGCGTTTCATTGATTATACAACAAGAAAATGATATAAGTTGGTTTTTCCAAAAATTTTGAAAACAAACCACGTAATTTTTTTTTAAAATTTTTTTATTAAATTTGTGCAAAGTATTCAATACCCGATCTATATATAGTTTCATTCAAGAAAACCAATTTTTAAAACATAATTTTCACGTTTCTTCAGACAATGCTCGTACCCGTTCTTCAAATGCCACCAACGCATCTTCAGGGGACTCGAAACGACGTCCTCGTAACTTTTTCTTTATTTTAGGGAATAAAAAGAAATCGCGCGGCGCCAAGTCCGGAGTATACGGTGGGTGGCCGAACGTGGAAATTAAATTATCTCACAAAAAATTAGATGTTTCACTGGCTGTATGTGTAGCAGCATTGTCGCGATGAAGTTGAATGCGCGCAATCTCACCCTCGATCGTTTGTCTTCGATCGCCCGAAAGACTTGTGGTAGACAGATGGTAACATACCACTCAGCAGTAACAGTCTTTTGTGTCTCAAGAGGCACTGATGCAAAAAAACTGGTCATCATTTTCTTTCAACGCATCTTGGTCTTCTTAATTTTGTTGGTCTTTCGTCACATTTGAACACCCACACTTGGAATTGTCTTTTTATTTCTGGATCAAATTGGTATATCCAGCTTTCGTCTCCAGTAACAATGTCATATACGCGCTTAGAATTGCCATTATCAAATTTCCTAAGCACATATGTAGTTGCACTAATCGACTCGTGCGCTTTTCTGTCCTTGAATAAGAGAATGTAGCACTCAACGAAAGTTATTTTGACGTAGAAGGCTTCATAAAATCTAACAAAGTCGTCTGATGGATCAAAGATTTTTTCTTCTCACGCAAAATTTCCTTGTTGGAGTCTATGTTTTCCAAAATTTGTAAGCCTTTTTCACTTGAACTGAGGCCTTCTGTCAACAAAAGACGAATCGACGAGAAGATTTAAAAACCGCGTAAATGCGAATTCGCGTAAGTTGGGGTATTACTGTATTATTAATGAAGGAAATAAGAAAACCTGCTACAGAAATATTTTACTTCATCAGCATAATGTTGTTTATTGTTTGTTTATTTGCAAAAGTTGTAATTTATGTTCTGCATTAATATTGAATTGCAATTGCACTTCTTACGTGTGTAAACTACTAAGAGCACACACTTTCTTTTGCTCAATCCTAACTTTTTATTTTATTTTTAAAATTATTTACGCAGCGAGCATCCTGGTGTGTTTACTTAAACTAAATAATTTACTTATCATATTATCTCTATACTCATCAAGATATTTGGGTTTATTACGAGACCTGTGTTACTGGGACAGACATCCTAATTGGTGCCCACAAATTATTATTTATTTATTCGAAAATGAAGAAAGCTTCGCTTATTTTACGTACATTTTACATAAACATTTGGAAATACCCCCATTGTGATTCAGATATACTCTTACTCCTCGTTTCTTATTTTCAAAGATATTTTGGAGTACTTTCTGATCAATTTCATGGCACTGATTTGTAATTTCTTTCATCAATTTGTTTAAATTCTCCATTTTTCTTTTGTAAACCGAGTTTTTTAAAACACCAAATACGGAAAAATCAAGAGGCTTCAAGCCGTGTGAGCGAGATGGTCATGGAATATTTGTTCCTTTACTAATAATCCTATCTAAAAAAATTGTTACAAATAGTCAATCGTTGCTCGTGCAGTTCATTAATAAAGACATTTCTCTAGATCTTTCAGCAGTGACAGTATCATGAAAAAGTATAGGACCAATAAGCCTTTTGCGAGACATCGCTATTCAAACACCCACTTTGATAAAATGTAGAGATGTCTCAACAAAACGGTAAGGATTTTCAGCACTCCGTATTCTACAATTCTGCAAATTTACGTACCCAGTTAAATGGAACCAAGTTTCATCGGAGTGAAAAGGTAAATTCAGTAAATTGTCGTTCATGTTCTTTTCAAGCCATGTGCAATATTCTTTTCGGCTACCATTATCTGGTGGTGTAAGTCCTTGTACAGTCGGTATTTTGTAAGGATATGACTTTAGTTGTTTTTTAACAATTTCCTGGCAAGTACTTAAAAGGATATTCGTTGGAGGTGAAATTCTACGAAGTGAGGATTGTGGATTTTCTTCGATTACTTGTCTTACTTCTTCGACATCTTCAGCACTCACAGCAGGTCTTTCTGGAAATTTACCCTTCTCAACAAATCCTGTTCTAGCAAATCGACTAACTACTACACCTTTAATGTGAGAAACTGAAACATTAACATTAGGAAATTTTATTTTAAATTTATTTTTGCAAGCTTGAATAGAATATGTCCAATTTCCCTGGTGAACTACACCATTTCGGTAATAAGACATAAAGATAAACGTGTCTTGGTGAACAGTATAGGCTATTGTTTACAAAGATGCTAAAAAAAATTTTTCATTTTGATGTTTACAGTATACTGTGATTACGCAATACAGCACAAGAACAACTCTAGCTTGAAAAAGACTTTTTGGTACAATAAGCGCAATTAGAAAGAAAAAAATATGGAACAATACAACAAATTTCAGTACAAGATTAGCTAAATTGCTAAATGAAAGACAACGACATTTGCAATTGACAAATGACAAAACAAATAGGTATTAGTTGTTGAAATAAATTAACAAAACGGCACATCAAAATTAGATTCCATGAAGCTAACTGGATCCCGAAACATTTATGAACACTTTGTAGAACAGAAAAAAAGCAGTAACGCTTATTCTTGTAGAGCGTTAAGGGCAACTTACCCTAAGCAGCAGGGAGTCCGTGCCAGCACGAGAATAGGCGATACCTGCTCATTTGGGTACAGCCACCGGAATCATCAATACCTTAAGCTAGTTCGCAATAATACAAGTGTAGTTATAATATTTAATAAATAAATAAACCTTGATTTAAGCAAGTGGTGTTGTTTATTCCAAGAAAAAATATATAACACTTATTAAATGAGATTTTATTTACTTTTATCTACAAATTGCAATGTCAAATTTATATGACAGAACAAATTACAGTAACAAGCTGAATAATAACACGATATACGTTCAAACATATAACAGCCAACTGCAAACGTGATAGACTGAACATTTGTTACTTTTTCATATTACTCGTAAGACCAGAGTTGGATTACCTAAAGCGAAAATTCTTATTAAAATTGTTTTTCTACGAAAACATCACAGCTGTGATCTTTTGTTTTATTTTTAATAAATTTGGTAAAAAGCACGTGAAATTACAATTTTTAGTTAGAAATTATTTATTTGTTTAATTATAATAATAGTAAGTTAGTATTTTTGTTAAAAACGATCAAAGGCTTGTGGGAGTAGTCACATACCTATTGTTATAATATGGAGAGCTCTTTTTCTCAGGGTCCTTATTTTTCTTCGTTTGGTTCTTAATTTTTTTATTAAAACGCTATTTTCTTGACAATATTAATTAATTTATTTTTTACTGTCATTACATTTATCAAACAAAAAACAAAACTTTTTTTTATCATTTTCAAATAGCACTACATTTTTAATATCATCACACTATATATACTTATAAAACGATACATGTCTACATTGCACTTTAATATAAGACACATTCTGCGTAACCTATTGCTTTTGCTTTAATAAAATATGCCGCCGTAAAGAAAATATCAAGTGCAACTATAATCTGAAGGCATGTTCTTCTGAAGAACTGCATAAAAATGAATAAATTGGAAGGTGTAGTTTAAGTGTATCAACTATCTCTAGTCATCCCAATTTAACTATATTTATCTCGCTTTCCTTTTTAGTACAAGTAAATAACGTAAAACCAGCCATGTATATAAAGCTAATGCAACCAACAGATTTTATAAAACAGGATGTATTAAGTAATGAAACAAACATTAAAAATGTATTTACTATTTTATCTGTCCTAGTTTTAAAACAACAGTCGTGTTTGCTTCTACGATGCTTTGGTTGTTCCTGTTAACCCTTGCAACAGTTGCTGTAAGCAAGTATTAACGATAAGCTTTAACCAATTTTAATTCTTTATTTTGTAGTCAATTCAAGATAAATATACAATTGATACTGAGTGCGCCGAGATAACCAGCTACAATAGAAGTATGGTCAGAAATCCTCAAGTTACCTTATTTTTCTACAACAAAACGACTAAAGCATTTAATATTTCTGCTTATTTAAAACGAGACATAGAATCTAATTTGCAAGTATATTTTTGTATAACTTAAATAATGCAATGAAAATAATATTTAAGAATTTTTAGATGAACTTGACTTTGTATAAGTTTATAAACAAGCAATACCGATTTTATCCAATTAATTTTAATAGAAGTCCTTGCACGTTATTACAATTCAATGCGTTTGGAATCTTGGATGTTGCTCGTCAGTATAATATAACTAAATGTCTAATTCCTTCCGTAAGTTTATTTAAAATAGTTTAACCTTCATTAATCTCAGGATGAAATGTTCCAGGGGTACTACAATCTGTACAACTTTATTGGGGATGTTTCAAAATTTCCACCATACTTACTACCGTCCGGAAAATATAGAGCCTGTTTTAGTTTTTATGTATCTGATGCTCATGTAATAGATTATTGTTGGAAAGGAAACGTGACGGACGTTGATATTTGAAGTATAATAAATCATTTTTCAGTCGTTTGTTTTTATTTTCTTTAGTTTGTTCAAATTCAAAAATTAATCTGAACAAAAATGTCAAATGTTTATTAAATTAGTGAAATAAGATGAACATTACACATGCATCATCAACATCTCTACTATTATGTTGTTTAAAGGTTTTTAAAAAATTACATTGTTTATTATACGCCATAGGCTAATGAATTTTCACCAGCAGTTGTTAAAACTTGTAAAGATTTTGATCATATGCAGCTGCTGCATAATTCAATGTTGCATTATTTAAAGTTTCCGGATATTTAATATTAATATAACCCATAAAGCTTAATTGTGAAACGACATTGTCGCTTGTATTATATATGTTATATATTTCTTGTAATTTAAGGGCCACATCTATTTGATCTTCAGGCAAGTTATTGTTTACCATTGTAACTCTTTCCTAAAGCATCAAGTAAAAATGTATACAATAAGAAGATGGGGTATTTAATAAAATATATTTATATTTTACCTATTTTAGTGAAGATAGTGGGTTTTAGAGATGGGTCGTTCATGAATGAGTCGTTCACAATGAACGACTCACTTAAATGAACGGTAAACATACGACTCTTTTTGATTGAACGGTTCGTTCATTTGTTTATTCAGTTCAGTAGCACATAAGTGCATTTAAAGTTCGTACTGACTCTACTGAGGAGTGGGGAATGAACAAACGAAGAAACAGTGAGCTGAGTATGTATTTGAACTTACACAGTTCAATGCAAGAAAGTGGCGATTCTCTTTTGAACGAGATAGTGCATACATGCTCGGAAAGTAGAAAAGCATGTTGAATTTCCAAGAGCAATACAACTTTAGTGTATTTATTAATGATTATCGAAGTATAATATTTTCTAAGGATTATTAAATAAATAAAACACTTCATTTCTATTTTCTAAGGAGTAGAAAAATCTAATAGAGTAGAGATCTTGAGAATTGACTAAATATTATTCAATAATTTAGGTGAGAATGTTATCGTACATTTCTACAGTAGTATGTATGAAACATGCGTGCTTACACAATCAGTTCAAATGAACGACTCTTTAAAATGAGTTGAACGAATTGAACTGGCACGGTAAAAAGAGTCGTATGTCCCATGACTAGTGGGTTTGCTATGTAGGTTTGCTATTCAGGTCTAAAACTTAGATTTTCGCAACTAATCAGCGTAATTGCAAAAGCAATAAAAACAATGGATTTTTAGGATAACCACTGTAGTATATTGAACGTTTCAGAAAGAACAAGAAAATGATATGAAACCAGTGCTATATATAAAGAAGGTAAATTGGGATATTTACATGTGGATCAAAGATAAGCTAATGGGTGCTTGAACCACTGAGCTGCTGGAGCGGTCTCAGTGGTTCAAACACCAAGCGTAGTAATCAAATTAGCGATTATTGTCCCTGGCTCGAACGTTGCGACAAAATATCGCAACAGAGTGTGGCAATAGCCCAATTAACACTTCAAATGAGAACCCACACTCATCAACTTTTAGACAACATTAGAATTCCATTAAACTAAATTTGAGTTTGTTAAGGTATTTTTTTATTTAAAACCGTTCCGAGTGTAGTAAATCCGTATGCAGGCAGCATTTTGCAGGAAAATTCACTTTGTTACTGTCAAAAATGTAAATCCGTATGCAAAACTCATGCTCCCATAATAACTAAATTTGTTTTAGAAATGTAAGATAATAACTTTTAAAATTAAAAGAGAAGACAGTTAAATATAAAATTTAATATTATTTGCATGGCCGAATCTTGCCTGCAAAATACAATTTTTCTATAGCGTTTTAAAAACCCAGACTTATAAATTTTAACAAATGTCAGATTGCATGGTAAAATGTTAGTGTAGTTATATCAATACTTTTATTACTAGCCGTTCCCTCTGAAACGATTTTTAAAAATTTTTTTGTATTTAAAAATACAGCTCTTATTTTCTGTAGAAATTATCGTCTGGAAATATCAACTTTCGTTGATCTACGATCGATTGCAAAACGAGATGTTATTTCTAGATTTTTTTTCTTAACCCGTTACCCCGCTCTTCGAGTAACCAATGAAAGATTGAGTGATCCCTCAGAATTTTCAATGGGGATTTTTTACTTTTGTTTATAAGCTTTCAACCCCCTTATTGTAGGAGATTTTTGCAACAATTATGTGCGAGATCTGTGTCGTTTGCGCATTTCGAATTTAATTTGAATTCCTTGTGAAAAGTTTCGTAGCGTGGAGTATTTCTTTGTAAAAGGTGTGTTTTGTCTAGTTATTGTTCACTTCTCTTATTGTTTATCCTGCGTTTCCGTTTATCTAAAATTATTATGTATAGAAGTTCATCTATAGGATTCCACCATTAAGAAGCTGTTGGTGAGATATTTCCTACTCGGTTTATTAGAAAGACTTTAATAAACTTGGAAGCTAAACCTCATTTTGAAGTTTGTAACCCGGATAAAATCATTTTAGTAGATCCTCACCGTCGATTATTTGAGTTATTTAATTGATGCCCGTCATTAGAAACCTACTATACCTTTCCCAAGTCATTTTTAACCTCGACGGTCCCGCATAAGTAAACTCTGGAGGTAGCCCCGATGTTTATTCGTTAATTCAAACTATTGTGACTGCATCAGGAGTTGACCCGCCGAATGGATAGTGGAACGATTGAGTTCATAGTGGTATTTAGAAAGCTGTATTGCCTGTCAAACCGGCAGATGTGATAAAATTTATCAGTACGTGTATCATATTACATGTAAATTACAGCACATTTCTCTCGAAATTCAATAGGTACGAAGCAATGCTTGGAATTGGGGCCTTAAACAATGCTTGCATGGAAGAGATTGCCGATGTTAGAATCCGAGCGACCAAGACTTTTAATGTTTTGTTCCTAGTAAAAACACTACCGATGATAAAGTTTTTCCTTTTATTTCTGATTTTCAGAATGCTCAAACTTACAAAAACTGAACTATTACAAGTATTATAAGAAATAGCAAAACATTCGACTGTATAGTTAAAGTTTATCCTTACCTTTCTAAAATCGATGTCTTAAGCACTTCTGGTAGGGAAAAGATAATAACGCTGGCGCACAGTGGGCCAGGAAACCAGTAAAAGTGGCTAAAAGTCAAAATCCGCATTCATCCATGATATAATTATTATTACATTTAAAATCTTTGAAAGTAGTTATAACAACATTTTATTGATTGCATTATTTTTGTATCAGTTATAATAACATTAAATAAAAACATATGTTAAAATTTCTGTTCATTTCTTTTTACTT
>VTPC01076158.1:0-11486 GCA_011009095.1 Ignelater luminosus | reverse complement strand
TATGTTTACAACGCAATCACCTACCAGTTAAAATTTAAATTGCTTGTATTCCGGGATGGTGAAAAGGCAACAAGTATGCAGTGTAGATATACCTATCTAACCTGGATAAATTGAAAAGACATCAAGTAGCATTCTCTTAAAGTTGTACTGGACTTTTGTAGTTGTTTATTTGAAATAAAGCCACAGGTAATTGTAAGCTCTACCTATAACTTTCGTATATTTTGTATATTTCGATAGAACTGTAAGCCTTTTGATAGCAGAGCTATGATTTCTTCAAGGTGGTCATAATCTTCAAAATTTACATCAAATAATGCAATTACATTAAAAAACGTTAGAGAATCTTATTATAATAAATTGTATGTCAACACTTTTAAATTTAGCTGTTTTATATAAAGCAATAAGAAATTGGATTTTTTTGCTCAATGAAGAAAGAAAGAAAGTTAAGATGAATTTACAAGAATGTTGATAGACGATTTCAGTTCTGTGGTTGCCTATATATCACGTTTTCTCGCTAGTTTTATGAAGTAATTAAATAATAATAATAAATAATTAAATGATTAAATCTTCTACATACGAGGGTAAGGTGAAAAATTCTCGGCCTGACAATGAAAGACTGCGATTTTAAGTTAAAAAATTATTTTATTTTTCTACTTAATCTCCCTTGACTTCAACACACTTAGTCCAATGCTTTTCCAACATCAGTATTCCTTCCCGGAAGTAAGAGTCTGAAAGGCCATGAAAATATTCATCTACGGTCCTCTCAACTTCTTTATTGGACGCGAAGCGCTTCCCAGAAACAAATTTCTTCAAGTTTGGGAACAGATGGAGGTCTGAGGGTGCCAAATCAGGAGAATAGGAGGGATGGCCGAGCAAATCATACCCCAAATCCTGCAGTTTTCCCATTGCCAACCCACCTTTGTAAGCAGATGCGTTGTTCTGGTGAAAGATGATATTTTTCTTCTTCAAGCCAGGCCTTTTTTCGCGAATTTTGGCATCCAGCTGATCAAGAAGGTTGAAGTAATACTCGCCTGTAATTGTTCTGCCTTTTTCAAGGTAATCTATTAACAGAATTCCTTTGGCATCCCAAAACACACTGGCCATGACCTTTCCAGCAGATACAATCGACTTTGCTTTCTTTGGCGCTGAACCACTGTTCTCCATCCCCTGCTTCGACTGCTGTTTCGTTTCTGGCGTGTAGTGGGGGACTCATGTCCCATTCATTATAACAAATCGCCTCACAAAATCGGTCGGATCCCTATTGGATCGGTCCAAACATTGCTGCGAAACTCGTTTGCGCATTTGCTTGTGATCGGCATTCAGCAAATGCGGCACCCACCTTGCGCATCCCTAATTCTTTGTGCAAGATGTTTCGCACCCTTTCTTCCGATATCCCCACGCCCTCGGCTATCTTACTCACCTTCACACGCCTATTGTCCAGCACGATATCGTGCACCTTTTCGATGGTTTCCGGTGTGGCTGCGGTTTTTGGCCGTCCTTCACGTGGGTCATTTTCGAAGGACGTGCGACCACGTTTAAATTCAGCTGCCCACTTTTTAACGGTTGACATTGACGGAGCAGACTTTTGTCAACTTCGGATGAATTTCCTTAAGGGTTGATCCATTCAAAACGAAGAATTTTATGACCGCACGATATTCAAGAGTATCCATTGTAATGAAAAACACGCAAGACGTCTACTGCAAAAATTCGTGTAAACAAACTACTCGAGAGAACAAGTTGAAACTTGTCATACGAACTAATGAGTAATGACACGTGCACCTAGGCAGGAATAATAAATCTTCGCTGATTGGAACACCATCTCTGTGTCAGGCCAAGAACTTTTCACCTTACCCTCGTATACTGTGGTGTAGGAACTCAAACAATTTAAATGCTTTTAATGATAGAAACAGTGTTGCAAATTGTGTTTTCACAAGAAAACTGTATGAAAGCAAGTAGTTAGCTCTACAACAAGTAATTAAATAATATACAAGTGTACATCATCGAATAATCACAATTTTAAGTTGAATCAGGTAAGCCAATTTAAAAATCAAAGCTTGCAGATTGATGAATACAAGTAGCCCACTGCAAAACTCATTGAAGAATTTTTTTGAAACCAAATTGCGAATGCATGATGTGCATTAATCGATCAGACAGGATAACGCAACGTTAACAGATATTTTAAAGAAAAGTCAACAAAGTAAAAATAAAATTGTATAGTTCAGTTTACAAGTCATCTTTGCACCGCTATAATTATTTGATCCTGAAATTAAAATTTCACTTGAACAAATCAACGATGTTTTACTTAATATTATCAGTATTGATTAACAAATGGTTTCTACTCAATCAGTTCCTCAAGTCTTATTTAGCTTTAAAGGGAATTGAGACTGATTTCTGGCTGGTACAACATTATAGTATTCCAAGAGATGTAGTCCATCATTTATGCTGTCTAAATGTAGTCCTTCGAACAGTCTTTTTGACAGACTAGGAGCGAACATCTATGGACTTGACAGCAGTACCATATCCGACAACACAGTCTGAAACTAAACTAAATTGCTGTCTTGACTATATACATGAAACATCCTTCTGGCTACCAGCAAAACCGCACCTTAAACCCAGCATTACTCTGTCGCTACATTTTTAGTAAAGATATTTTTCCTAATCATTAGATCGAAAATCAACGAAGAATTCTCTTTCAATCAAAAACAGGGAAAGATGCTATTGCTATTTCTTTTCCACACTTTTTATCATCAGTTTGTCATTTCCATCAACACTAAAAAAAAGTTACAAGTGCAGCACGATTTCTATTCCCATCAATTCAAGATAAAGTTTGTGGAGATGGACGCTTGTGGTACAAACACGATGCAGCAATCTTGTGCGCTGCCAGGTATCTTCTTGCAGCTGTGTCAGACGTTTCAAACATCAGTGAGGTTGTGAATTTACGCCTCTGTGCCTTGCCGTCGTAGAAAACTCAAACACCGGCACCGTTTCAAGGGTGACAGAAACAACAGCAAACAACCATAGCAACCACCATATTGAAGTAAGCAAACCTCTATTAACTGAAGACATTACCGCAGTAGACAAACTTAATATAGAAAAAGTTCGTTTATTATCTCGATGAGAGAGGTTCAATACACGATATACAAGCCCGCCTGAAAAACACAACGATATCACCTAGACAAGAGAGGTCGGATCCGTTTTCTAGTCTACAAGTCCAACAAGAACATACTATAAGGAAAGTTTACCAAGCACTTCGCCGCATACGATTTGATTAAGAATGCAGACGTTTACATGGAGGACGCAATTTATTGTAGCCTGCAATGTAACCTTCCATTATAAATAATTTACTCTAGTTAACTAAGACTCTACTGGTTTTAGACCGGCTAAACTCCGTGGGTGGCCTTCAGTGTGGATAAGAAGGAGTTATACATTCAATAAAACAGTAAAAATGTAATTAAGAAAAATAAATGAAGGGCGCCAGTTTTCCAAAGGAAACATCATAACTACATGCAAAACAATTCACCATTATAAATAACAATATACTAATAATTAATAATCACTAACAAACAATAGATAAAATTGTAAATTACACAATACAATCAAGAAACCATTTAATAAAATAGTTAAATCAAGGAAAAGATTAATCTAACTCTTTAATAAATTTAATTTCAAACACGCCAATCTTCTCACTTAAAGCATTCGAGAGAAATACAATAAAATATTTAATATTTAAATTTCGACTAGTGTAAAAATTTAAACAGCAAAACATTATAAATATGAAAATTTTCAAAACACAAAAAAAATTATAAACAACTAAATTAAACATAAGAAACAACAATTAAGGGTAACAATTGCCAGACTTACCATGATATTTAACCTTCAAATTTACAGCACTGCAAACATGGATGCGGAAGAAAACTCTGCAACAAACAACGCACAAGTAACCCTCTTAACCCACGCTTCCTAAGTTCGCTAAAAGTCTCATTATTTATGACAAAAAATATTATTTTAAATAATAAGAAAAACTTTGAACAATTTAATAAATTTCGGATGACTTCGTCCGAATGCCTTTTGAGTGAATTAGAAATTTAATACAAAATTTCCAAACATGTTGAGATGATATACCGGGTCCTATATGTGCAGCTAGTACGCCGGCACTACTATTTAGAACCAAGCAGAAATCCGCCTAAACAAAAACTGCTGCAAACAATCTATCGGCGAGTTGAACAGAGTCTACAGAGGTTGACACCTTCCACCGCAACCAAAGTTAAGTTGAGCCACACAAACTCCAGGATATGACCCCCAGAGGTTCGGGAATACTTCCAGGTACGGAACCAGTTCAGGTACGGGAACAAGCTAAATAAGACCAAAAATCTCGTATGAAACTAGAAAGACAAAAAGGCAAACCGCTTACCCTAGCTGAGATGAGGCTTACCACAACCACAAACAAATATGCCGCTCTTAAACAATTCTCTAAAACATACGCTTCGGCGACGAATTTTCGTTCAACTGGCCTCCTAGCGCTGGGTCGAATTCTCACATCTCTTCAAGAGAATCTCGGTTCTAGAAAATCCCACCGTTTAACAACCAAAAGACGATTTGGCGATCACTTCATGATCAAGTAGCCCAAAAATTAACATATGAACCGAAAAAATCCCATTCTCATCAGAACATGACGATTGTACACCGATCAATTTATCCAAATATGGAGAATAAACATACAAAAAATTGCAAGGTAGTAATTAGAGATGAGATTGCAATGTGTGAATAACTGAATCGTGATAAGAATAATACAAACTTAATCAAATTGCTAATAAAATTTTACAAATGGAGTAATATTAACCATAAAACAATCACAGCTGTAGAAGTTCAACACACTTTGGAAAAATAAATTTAGAGACGGAATGAATATATCTTGCATCTCGCTAGCAAAATTAAATAAACAGAAAGGTTCGCCAACCTTAATTGATTTCCAGATTTAAAGGAAGCTACAAAAACTACTCGGCATCGCAAAGTAAACTCAATATTATCAAAGAATTATCATTACAATGCGAGAAAACTATCAAAAAATACACACAATACACCGAAAGCACAGATGAGATATAAGCACACGTAACGGAAGCAAAAGTGACCGTTACAAGCCAAGCCCAAGTAGCTTTGTAATCTAATTTAACAATTCAATCACAAATAGGAAGATTTCACTTACTAAATCGAGAACAGTCCAGCATACACTTTGTCAAGGCTTTGTCTTCGATGATCTCACTACCACACTCAAATCAAGAACCAAGTTATCACAACGAAGCAAGAATCAAGAACAGATACACCAATCTATATTAACGCTATTAGGATACTTAATTAATTCATAATCTTCCTTTTCCACAAGCGGCTATATCCACCACCAAATAGCTACCCGACGGAAAAAAAAGAAACTAACAAGCCAACAAACCAACAATCATTTCTATTCAACTAGAGTTTTGGCCGCCCCTGGGCAAAATTTATTTGGTTACCCTAGATTCTAATAAATGGCCCTTCAACTCGGCAACATTTTTCTCATTTAATCGGTTTCGTATCTCTTACCCTTTACAAGATCCCAATGATAAACCTCGGATTTTGCGCACACTTATCAGATCTTTTTTAACTGCATGTCCTCCGAGTTACGCATTTCGTGTGTCGCAGTCAAGAAGAGTCCAAATAAATCATCCAAAAGGAGCTTATTAAATCTGTACCTTCATGGTCTTCATCGATGCAAATGTATCAATACTCAGTATAGTAAAACCGCATAATCTATTTTGACCCATGGAGGCTTTCAAATAATTAAAAATTAATTCTAATTTGCTGAATGATCTCTCACAGCTAGCAATGGGTATTGCAATTGTTAACCTTACTTGGATCGCTATACGAAGATTTGGAAATACGCTCTCATCTCCATATTGTACAATAAATTGCAGAACGTCTTCAGGTCTTGATGTTTTAATGCTGGTCCGGCTTGTAAGCAACATTCTGAGTCCAACATGTTTTGGTATAGTTGTTGACCATCAATAATAAATTGTAAAACAATTCCAAATATTCGCATTTTAGTTTTAAGACGTCACTGTCACTGCTGTGAGACAATATTTCAACGTCAAGTAGAAACCTAAACTTCTCGTCCTTTTCATGCAAACGAGTGAACCTATCAGTCATTTTCGTAGGAAAACCGTCAATTGTTCCCTTAATAACTCTTTCAATTTCCTGTTTAGCTGTTAATCCGGCATCGGTCGACTTTTCACAAGTCATTTTTTTCTTTCGTCTAAATCCAACTTCTAGAGCTTCAGTTACCAAAGTTTCTCTTTCATCTTGATAATGATCTCCGAGAGCTTTCAAATCTGAGGCAGCATCGTGGAAGTCCATGCTCGGATCTTCCAGTCTCTTTTGAACCTGTTCAATTAGAATGAGTACTTTATCCCAAAAACCTAGTCAGAAAATCGTGACTTAACATACAGTTGTACAAATGTCTAGCTTCACTTCGTGGTTCACTAGTTTTATATGTATCGTCCATTATGACCTAGAGAACTTCAAGTATATCGTCAAGGTATTTGTTTGTGGACTTTACAGCTTCTACGCTTGCACTCCATTTTGGTATAGACTCCGACTTAAGAACTGTCCAGCCATTACAGCAGCGTTATCATAGCACTGTGACCGACAATTCTGCAAGTCCATTTTATCCTTCTCTAACTGGTTCAAGATAGTCTCAACTGAGCTCTTAGCATCTTTCAGGTTCGTCTGAATAAAACCAAGGAAGGATTCTATAATACGAACTATTTCTTTTTTCAAAATCGACTTCCACATATCTTATTATTTCTAAAACTTGCTCGCCATGTACCTGATCAGGAATCGAATTGAACATGAGACCGAAGTACTTAGCTCTACGAATTCTTACGCTCAAGTTAAAGACAGGTGCTACATACGAAGTGGCACCAACTGGCTCCCCTTCCCATTGGCGCTCAGGGCACGTGTCTTGCCTGCCACACCCCAGATACGCCACTGCATTCATGTTAAGATAAAAGAAAGTATTTATTACAGGATGTTAGTTTACGGTGCTTCTAATAATTCCACAGTTATACCTACTTAAAAGGTTACGCCGGCCCTGTATTCAACCATACTTTACAAAACTTTTTAGTCACCGATATTCAACTTAATCTCCTATTGAAGATTCATTAGAAAATGAATATCAAAAGTTCTTGCAACTATTAAAGTGTTAGAATTTATTATTTCTGGTACTAAAATAGGCAATCTACTTAAAAATTGTGAAGCTATCACTGGCATTATTAATTTGAATTTCATGAATTAAAATCGACATACAATTAGATAAAGTGTTTAGTGAAGAAATGCTTTCAGTATTATCTAAATCCATTACAAAAGCTCTGTTTTATAATGCAGCAAAGCTCTGATTTCATATCATATTATTGCACTATTTACCACTAGATGCATTGCTGTGACAACATGACTAACATGATAAGTGCACCCTAGTGAGATCTGCCTAAGGACTAAACGGACATAAGATGGTCTGTTGAAATACAAACCTGGTGACCGCTTGTATTTATTACTTCTAGTAAAGAAAGTAGCTCACGGTTAGATGTACATGTGATAACGATGAAAGTGAAAAAAGGCATCCACAGTTTCGATAATAAATTGAGGATAGCACTTAAACAGAAGATAGATATGCGATTGTGGAATGCAATAGCCTATTTGTAACAGACCAACCCCAAAACGATTCAGAGTTTGTAATACACCTTTAATGTTATAAAAACTTTATTATACTTGACGGTTTTCATAAATTAACGATAACTTCAAAGTAATCAATCCACCATCTACGCCCTTTTTCTCTTCTTTTTCTTTACTTGCCGCTATTGTTATTATTGCATGCAAAATTGTCAATTCAACACACTGAAATATAAATGCCTCTACTTTTTATATTTGAAAGACCAATCTTAGAAAGACAAACATAAATCAAACAAACTAGGTAACTATATTAAATTATTCTTAAATGATTCCTGGAATTAGATACGGAAGAATTTACAAGACATTTGAACAAACCATATTACTCTCAAGGCACATAATTGTGTTTGTGATTTATATGTACACACCCATTTGATTTATAAGCATCCAAACCCAAATGCCTAATAACTTATTATTAAATTCATTACAAAATCCTCGATTCCAGAATTTATAAAATCGTCTATCACGTACAGCTAAATCAAAATACTTTGATAAATGACTTTTTATAATTGTAGATTTTAGAATCAATATCAGGACTAAAAATAGTCAGAAATATTTCCTAATGCTTCAATCATTTAAAATGTTTAGTGACCGAAATACAAGTTAGGGGACTGTGTGGGTACACTTTGGGATAATATACAAGACAAATAATGTTCTAATAGTAGTGGAAAACTGTGTACTATTGTCCACATAATTGCAGTTAAAACCACTTATCTTCATTAATGAAATTTGCTTATTTTTGGTTCATACCCGGTTAGAATCTCTTAATGCTTATTTGAGGTGTTTTGTTGAATAATGAAATGGCAATTTAGATGTACAGGAAAGAAGTTACGTGGTTAAAGCAGGTGAGAATTACATATTTTATTTTAATAAAGAAAAAAGGAAAAATATGATATAACTGCAGACTGTCCAAGTTTGAATATTATTAACTCTAATCAGCCGACTTGGAGACCATCACCTCTTTTAACTGTGGCTGTGATTTTACCGATAAATTTATAATAAAAATGCGCTACTCGATTTTTCATTGGAAAAGGTAAATCTAGAAGCCTGTGGCTGACTTGTCTTTAGATAATATTCGCAAATATTTTCTACTTTCATTTTTAAGCGCTAGGTACCACTAGCTAATGGATCTCAGAACATTTCAGAATTTCCAACATCCACAAGCATTTTTAAATTTTGGATTTTAAATATGTTCAAGAATGTACCGTTACAGATACCGCCGTTTAACCAAAGAATGGCTACTTTGTACGTGCCTCTTTTTTTTACGAATTTCTGAAAGTAAAACCGTCTTGTTGACGTTGTTATACAAAATCGCTCTGCACTTTTTAAAAGTAAACAACGGCAACATACTAAAAATATCCGACAGAATCAAGGCAAATTATTGTGTTATTAGTTCTCACTCTCCCAGTGGCGTACCTAATGGAAGGCGAAAGGGGCGGTCCGCCCCGGGCCTCATCTTGTAGGGGGGCCCCAAATGGACCATCAATAATTATACAAATTATACAAAGAAGTAAAAATAGAAGCAGCATAGAAATTGGAAAATAGAACATGTTTGGTAAAAACTGGAAGCAAGGAAGATTAAAAGGAGATCATGCAAAACAAAAAGAAACTGAGACTGATTAAACATGAACA
Source organism: Ignelater luminosus (assembly GCA_011009095.1). Lineage (NCBI taxonomy): Eukaryota > Metazoa > Arthropoda > Insecta > Coleoptera > Elateridae > Ignelater > Ignelater luminosus. The sequence continues at coordinate 2,105 of VTPC01076158.1, read as the reverse complement.
AGTATATATAAACCACGATCTAACATAAGAAGAGATGCGTATACAACGCGAAATCTGAAATAGAGCAAAAGAAAAAGCAAGCAAGGGCAACCAAGTTAAAACCGGATACCAAAAAATTACTATACAAAGACAAATATGAAAATCGAACGAAGACAAGCACATCATAGAAGAGATCTAAACAAACTACCAGTATACATCACTATAAAACCGACACAAAGAACAAAAACAGAGAAAGTGGTGGTGAAACAGACAACGAACAAGGACAACAAATCGAATATGCTAAAAAAAACCAATATAATAGGAGACAGATCTAATTTTTTTCTGGGCTGCTGAAACGTCCAAACAATGGCCGATATAAGCAAAACCGAACAAATCTCAAAAGAAATGACAAGGTACAAGGTTAAAATACTCGGGCTTAGGGAAACTAGGTGGAATGGAATAGTAAATATGACACTTGCAAATGGAAATCAAATACTCTACCCAGGATATGAAGAGGAAACCGCAAAAAAAGAGGTGTAGCTATTATGATAGATAAATCAATTAAAAAAAGCTTATTGGAATGAGAAGGCAAAACAAAAGGAATAATTTGGGCACGGTTTAAAGGGAAATTCAGAAATATAACTATTATAAACTTTGATAGCCCTACAAATGATAAACACAAAGAAACTAAAGATACTTTTTATGAGGAACTCTAAGCAAACTGGGAGATTATACAACGGAAATAACCAAGGGACATAACATTATTAATGGGCGATCTAAATGCAAAAGTGGGCAAAGACAATGAAGACAAAGAAAACATCATGTGAAAACACGAATGGTGAAAATTAACGAAAATGGCCGTAGACTAGTAGACTTCTGCTTGACAAATAATTTAGTTATTGCTGGTAACTTATTCAGACACAACGACAATCACAAAGCAGCTTGGATATCACCTGGAGGTATCTACAGAAATCAAATTGACCATATAATGTTTGAAAGAACATGGAGGACCTCCCTACAAGATACAAGAGTAATAAGGGATGCAGATGTAGGAACAGACCATCAACTTCTTAGAGCGAAAATAAAAATAAGCTTGAAGAGCAACAACATCCTACCGGTACGCACAAAATTTAATGTTGTCAAATTAAAAGAGAAAGAAGAAATACTGGGGGAGTATAAGAAGAACATGCAAAAGAATATCGGAGAAATTTACCCACGTAGAAACCTTTCGGTGCAGAACACTTGGCAGCATTTCAAAGACGTAGTAAAAAAAAGCGCAAAGGAAACACTTGGACACAAAGTCGGAAAACAAAAACTATGAATAACAAACGCTACATTGAATACAATCGAAGAAAAAAAGGAAATGGTTGAATACAGAAGACGAAACAAGAAAAAACCAAATACATAGAGAATATTGGAATAAAAACAGAGAAGTAAAAAAGAGGGCGAGAAAAGACAAGAGAAACTATCTTGGAAACCTCTTAGAAGAAGCAGAGAAAGCAACCCAAAATAAAAGATATAAAATACCAGTACGAAGTAACAAAAAGAATTACGGGAAAAAGAACCAAGCCAATTAATAGAATTCAAGGAGCAAACGGAAAAATACTCAAAAGCGAAGGCGACATCATATAAAGGTGGACAGAATACTTTGCTGAAATATACAAGAAGAAAGAAACAAGAGATATAGATGAACTGGAGAGAAGCGAGCCGTTAAACATAAACCAAGACAAAATTACAATGAAGGAAATCCAGGAAGCAATTGACAGTATGAAGAATAGTAAAAGCGCAGGCGTGCATGATATCCCCATAGAACTTATTAAAGCAGACAAGAAAAGATCTATAAAAATTATATACATCCTCATAAACAAAGTCTGGAATACAGAAATGATACCACGAGGATTGGTCGCAAGTAATAATATAAAAATTCCAAAAAAGGAGTTTTCACACGATGCGAAAACTCAAGACCAATAACCCTCCTATGCATGGCTAGTAAAGTATTGTGTTAAATAGTATTAAACAAAATGAAAACTGTGGTAGACCAGACTAAAGGAAAACTAGGCCGGTTTCCGAGCAAGGCGCTCATGCGTAGATCAAATATGCCCCTTGAGGATAATACTCGAACAAAC
>VTPC01076127.1:0-10816 GCA_011009095.1 Ignelater luminosus | reverse complement strand
GAGCGACGTGCACGGGTTTTATTCTTCACATCACTAACTTGTCCCAAGAGCTCGAATTTTTTCACCAATTTCTGTATTGCGGTCCGACAAGGTGCTTCACGGTGACCCAAAAATGTTCGAGTTTTACGAACCGTCTCTGCCAAATTTTCACCATTTTTATAGTGAATTTTAATAATTTCAATGCGTTGTTGAAGCGTGTATCGTTCCATATTTATTAATGGCGTAGTTTCTACTTGTCAAATGTCAAAAAATGATAGCTTCAAAAGGGACATCTACCGAAATAGCGGGCTATTCAAAATAACACCTCTTATTGGAAAACCCTTTACAATAAAGTTTAATACAGTGTAGAATAACAAGTCACTTATACTTAATACAATAAATAAATACAATAAAATACATAATGCAGATTATAAATTTTAAAAAAAACCAAACAGAGTAAATCTTTTTTCTTATATATCACAGATTTCTCTTGATATGATAATAAAGCTGTATTTATTTTACATGTCTATGCTACAGGAATTCAATTCATGATCCATAAATTCCTGAATTGAGTAAAAGGCTTCGCTTATCAGATATCTTTTAATCTTATTTCTAAACGATTTTAATGGCAAATTTACAATGTTCACAGGCAACTTATTGAGAAACAAAGGGCCATAATAATTTTTACTATATCTACTTGAATTAAGACGCAAGTAATCTAAACGAATTTTAAAGTTATTTCTTGTACTATAATTATGAACATTATTTTGTGTATTATAATCGTCTAAATATTTTTTAGTTTGAATTAAGCTATTAAAAATATAAAGGGATGGAAATGTTAATATGCTTAAACTAATAAAATCTTGTTTTACATCATCGGTATAAGATTTTTTTGTAACGATACGTATAGCTTTTCTTTGCAGGTTGAAGATTCTATTAGCATGAGTAGAATGTCCCCAACATACAACAGCATAAGCCATGTGTCCGTTTATTAAAGCATAATATGCGGTTACAGCTACTCGAGTAGGTACAATATGAGTTAAGTTACGTAGAACAAACTCATCTTGATGATATCGCAAGAACGTTGTATCATCAGCAAATAAAATTACTTTACCGGATAATATTGTCGTATGTAAATCATTAATATATATAACAAATAAGATAGGACCCAATACGGATCCTTGTGGAACTCCACAAGTTAATAATCCTTCTTCCGAGTAAGTATTATTTAGAAAAACGTTTTGTTTGCGATTTTGTAAATATGATTGAAATAGCTTAATACTAGAGGTATCAAAGTTATACAACTGTAATTTTTGTAACAGAGTATCATGATTGTCGCAATCAAAAGCTTTCTGTAGGTCACAATACAAAGCCCCTACCCAAGATCCTTTTTCCGTACCTTCAATTACAAAATCTAAAAGACAATTTATAGCTTCGGTTACTGACCTATTTTTACGAAAGCCGAATCGTTGATTATAAAATAGTTTACTACCTTCAAAATAATCTACAATTTGATCTTTAATTAACGTTTCAAATATTTTAGATATAATGGGAACAAGAGAAATTGGTCTATAGTTATTCATATCATTCAACGATCCCTTTTTAGGTATGGGTATAACTTTGGAAATTTTTAAGGCATTGAGATATATACCTTCTTCAATACAACCATTGAATACTTTAGTAAGCGGTGGTATGATTATGTTTCTAATACACTTAATTAACACTGCATTTAAATTGTAATAATCACGACTAGTTTTATTTTTTAATCTATTTATTGCATCACGCATATTATTTTCTGATACAGGTTGTATACTAAACTTAACTTTTGTTTGTTGAATATTTGGACTGAAAGTGTTTTGTACTAAAGGAAGACTATTCAATACATTCTCCGGTTGTTTTATGAAAAAATTATTTAATTTATTTACATCAAAACTAATCTTGTTTGAGACTATCTTACCCCTTCTGTTTTCATTAATTATATCCCAGTATACTTTAGGCTTTTGATTGCTATCATGGATTTGTTTAAAGTACTTGTTACTTTTTGCCCGTTCCATCTCTTTTTTATATTTTACACGAAAACTATTTATCAATTCATTTAGTTTTAAGTTGGGAAAATCCTTATTTAATTCCTTTAAAAAATTTAAATGCTCCTTCATTTTTCTTAATTCGGACGTGTACCATGTTAGTTTTTGATTTGATTTGATTTTATTTGTTTGTGTAACCACAGGAAATGCACAATTTAACGATTCTATTAAGATAGTAATAAGTTTTGAAAATTTTGTATTAACATTAACATGAATTTCATTTACAAAATTCCAATTTATAGCTTCTATTAATTTAAAAAATCTAAATTTGCCTACATCTGTATAAGGTCTATATGAGGTGATTTCATCCTTGAAAGTAGGTTTGCATTCAATGGTAATAAATATAGCTTTATGATCCGATAATCCAGGATCCTCAACCCAAGTATTATAAAATTTCCAAAATTTACTAAGATATTGTCAATGCAATTTGAAAGTTTAGTCGATTCGGTAATAGTATGCACAAATCCATAAGAGTTTACTATATCTATAAATTTAACATAAGTTTTGTCTTTGATATTGAATCTAATATTAAAATCTCCATTTATTACGACTTCACAATTAAAATTATTTAAAATTGTCAACAATTCATTCATTTTATACATAAATACATCAAAATCCCCAGCTGGAGGCCGATAAACTGTAACGCAAATAATTTCCTCCTGCACAAAATTTACTGCTGTAATCTCGATATGTTTTTCGATTGACAGTTCACTAATTTTATCTAAAGGATTGTATAAAATCTTATTTTTAGAAAGTATTATAACACCTTCACCTGTAGTGGTTGATCTTGTATAGTGACTTATAACTTTATAATTTTTAAGGAGAAAATTTTCTGGTTCACCAGGTCGCATGTGATGTTCACTTACACACGGTACATCTATTTTTATTCTAAAGTTATTTACAAAATCTTCAAAAATTATTATTTTATTTCGAACAGACCGAGCATTAATATGCACGATAGTAAATTTATTATTACAATTTGAACTTATCTCTTTATTTTGCACACTATTTCTCACAACACTGTTTATTATTCTATGCGCCGGAGTTGATTTTTTCGGTAAAAAAAATTATCGATGCAGGTTCCTTTCGGCCATACAGTTGGATCCATAATCTTATCAGCATCGCCTTCATTCACATCAAGTTTAAATGAGGAGTAATATTTTGGAAATTTCGATTCAATTTTTCCGCATGATATTACTGGAGCTACCGATACCACGTGGTCAAGAACTTCCTGTGCTGTGGTGTCAGTGGATAACTTGCAAATGTGAATCGATTTTACCTTAGGGGCTACTTTTAATTTAATTTTGTTTACTTGAAAGCCCACTATAATCCTTTTCTGTTGTTTTTTGGGCATAGATGTCTTTCGTTGTTGATTTTCTACATCGCTATTTAAGGAGATGATCTCTTTACATTTAATTTGACTCTCTGTTAAATGGATACTGGCTGCTACAGTTTCTTTTGTGATTTTACCTGTTTAACAGTTTCTTTTGTGGTGTCGAGGTTGTGTGTTTCAATATTTTCTGTTTGCGATTTTTGTTTGTACTTTACATTTACATTTTCTGTTATCACAGTTGGCGGTTTTATTTGCTTATTATATTGCTTTTGCTTCACGTCAGTTTCACCTGTTATTTGTTTCTCTAACACTCCTATTTTAAAATACAGAAGTCCATTTTTATCTTCCATCTCACTGATTAATTTTTGTAATAAACTATTTTCCTTACTTACACTTACACAGTTACAGGCTGTAACTACCATAAAAGAATAATTTTGTTATACACTAATGAGAAGTATCTCAAAGGTCATTAAAAAACACTACCTTATTATCAATAAAAATCAAAGAGACAAGCTTGATAATATCTACCAAGTTTGCGTGTTCTACAACCTACTTTGGAGTCTTTCGACCTCTGCCTGCAAGGCCTATTGAATCTACAGTTAATACTTTAGCGATCTCTGTTGCAAAATATTTTAGCGCATAAGAACTTATTCAATCTGGATTTTGAACTTCTTGCTAAATTTTAGGTGTTGCTTGGAATTTTTCTATCTCATTAAAAGTATGTGTGATGGTCAGAGCCAGCCAGTGTCGGCTTCAAAATTTACTGCGTTCTCAGGAAATTTTAAATCCTTGCGCTTTCCCATTCTCTATAAGGCAACTGTGAGTAAGTGCATCCCGACCTATATTTGTGTTGACTTTCTGTAAAGAGTTAATGAAGGAAGGAGCCTGAACTTGAGTTACTGAGTAGCACAACTCGACGCTCTCAGAAGACTATTATGTAGGTGTAAGAAGCGTAGCCCAATCAATGTTCTTATTCAATTTTCCCAAGAAGATTAATAGAAGGTAAAGCCCGATCTTGAGTTCCATTGTGCAGCCCAACGTATTCTAAAGGCTAATGGAGGGAAGATTAAACTAATTAAACTGACAGAAACGTGCTTGGCCAAGAAGACTGTGAAGGTAACAGTCCAGAACTAAACCTCGAAGGAGTTTAATATACATGATGGGCTGAGGCACAGATATGCACTTTCAACAACGTTATTTAATTGTGTTATGGTAAGAATAGTAAGGAAATTACCTAGTAATACAGGAGGATTGAATCAACAGACAAAATTAAATTCTGGCGTCCGCAGATGACGTAGATATTCTCAGCAGGAATATAAAAGAATTAGAGGAATTATATAAATGCTTCCAAGCAGCTGCGAAGGTACAGGAACTAAGAATAAATGTTACAACAACAAAGCACATGATAACAACAGGAAATAAAAAAAACAGTAAGTGAGAACGGTGTTTGAAGAATCAGGAGAAATAACAAACTCAAGGAAATGTTTTGATAACCTAAACATAACAAGTGTGATCAAAAGCAGGTGCATAGGATGGCTGGGGCATGTCCACCGTATGGAGTGATAAAAGCACCTAAGAGTAAACCAAAAGAGAAAAAGTCAAAGAGAGGATAGCGTCAAAGATGAGGTACACAGTTTTAAAAGTCCAATATTGAAAAACTGTGACGCAGAATCCAAAGAAGTGGTCAGACATTGAGCAAGAGTCGCAAGAAAAATTGACCAGATAAGTGTAGGGCCAGGAGCAAAAGAAAGGGAAGTGAAAAGAAGAATGAAAGAAAAGGAAGAATGCTATCTACTTGTTCTGGTACGGTAGGGTTGGCGATGCTGGTCGGCCTCGTCCGTATAAAATCATGCTCTGGAAACCTCTTTGGGAGACCATGATCCTTAACAGATTACTTTAGCCACGGAATAAGTAATTTAGTAATGGAGAGTAGAGCTCGACTTTAGGATTGAGTGGCACAGCCCGAAATTCTCTAAGATAAGTCAATGCAGAGCAAAGCTGGACCGTGTTCGTATTTAGTTTTTTGAAGAAGATTAATGGAAGGTGTAACTCGACCTTAGGTCACTGGGAGTGGCCTGTTCTGTGACACAACCCGACTTCTTCCAAAGAAGGCTAATGTAGGTCAAAACCTATCCTTTTTACTGCAAGTAGCCTGTTGGTGAGAGCAGCTCGATCCGTTTTCATTTGTAGTTTTTGTCAAGATGGTTAATGAATGACGAAACGTGTCTAATGGAACAGCTGGAAGCTCTCTGAAGTAGCTTAATAGAGGAAGCGGCGCAACTCATTTTGAAACAAAACATTCCCTTTTTTACCCCAAGAAGGTAGAGGCGAGCTTTCCTTGTTTATTAACCTTGGATTTCACTCAATATTTCTCATTTCTCTTTAAGCTTCAGTCTATTGTGTTTGATTGCTCGTTGAGATTTTCTTTTGCTTTTCTAAGTTAGATATTGTTTGAAATTTATAGTACTGTTGCGATAAGTCACGCAAAATAAATATCTACATTAGTAACAAAACCTGGAAGTACCGCTGATGATGTTAATGATCTTGACAGAAATCGACAAAGTTTACTTAATCCTTGGTGTGATTGCAGAAAAAGGTCAAGTTATATCTAAAACCTACATCATTTTACTAAATCAGGCTAATAGTAATAACAACTAAATTTAGCAAATACAAAATTGATTTGTTTAATGCATTCGGAAATATAAATTGATACCAAAACACAATAAACTGTTCAGATAATATTGAACGTGTGGTAAGCAATGTCTTTGGAATTTTCAATTTGACTTTTGTAGATTCATTTACTTGAAGATCACAAGACATACCCGCTGTTACAAAAGGAGCAATGCGTGTTTCAATCCAATAATCAAGTTCAATAGTTATGTTTTCTATCTACGGTTAATTCAATTGATCTGAGCAGAGGCAACATAGACCTAGACATATAGCCTCTATCCCGTTTATAACTCTACTTATTAGTATGTGCTCTCTAGTCTGCTTTTTCTATAAAGAAGTAATTTGATAGAGAAGCAAGTCAAAAGTGCAATTTTTGCTAGAAATGCAAAATCACTCAATTTACAATTTTTTAATGGTAATGATTGTTACACCTCAATTATTTATTTTGAAGTGCTCCAAAGAATCATTTTCTATTTTTTTTTAGATCCCAATGCCTAACTTCGAATAGCTTAAAACAGGTTTTAGAAAGTTCTAGCTACAAACCTGGTATGCTTGGGCAATCAAATGTAACGTGTATGTCTAGTGAATGAATGTTCTATTATGTGTCAAAAAATATGAACAAAAGATGTGCTTTCTTTAAATAATCAAAATACCAAAATCTCTTAAAAAATATCGAGAAGGCTTTTGTGTCTAGACAGAAAGTGAAGATTGTTCCTTAATATCATTGTAGTTGTCTACCTAGAGTAGTACTGCATCTAATGTTTTGACATTTTCCGTTTGTACTTTTACCAATAATTAGTTGGTATTTGATTTCCTCGTTTCCTTTAATTAACTACTTAGTTTTAACAAACTTTTCAACGAAAGTTTACTAAAGCTTTCATTTTGAAAAATATACTTCTTGTAGTATACCGATACATGTTAAAGTCCAAAGTGTTTGTATTTGCTGCTGTTTAAATTTTACGAACGTGATGTAGTTCTGTTTTTCTGTTTCATTTCTGAAATTGTGTTTTCCGAGTCTGAATCACTTTCAATTTTAGTTTGACTTTGAGCACTATCCATTATATTTTTGTTTAGATCGTTGATCTAACTGGTACTCTATCCAAGAATTGATGAATTCCAACTCAATAAATTCAAAGAAAGCTCTCACTTCTCTAGATTGTTTTAAAGAAGAGGTAAATCATCTTCTGAAAAAACTTCATCATTCATATTTGTACCTCTAGCTTCCTTTTCGTCGTTCTCAAGGTTTTCTAAAGTTTCTAGATTTTTAGTTACATTTTCTATTTTTATCTTCAGAATATTCTTCTAAATTGCTTTTATTTGATATCCTTTTGAATGCAGTATCATTATTGGTCAGTATCAATCCTGAGCTGAAAACCAAATAAAAAAAACTGTGAAATTAATTTTATATTTAGCTTTGAAATCACAGTGTCCACTTAGCTGAACATCTAGCTTTGGTTATAAAGACACGTAATCAGCTGCATTTCTATATTGGTCGGGCAAGAAAACCACGTCGCCGGCCATTCTGTTCATACTACTTATCTTCTAGGCTGTCAAACGTCCGAAAAATAATTTTTTTCCGCACGAAAGGTAGTTACTTTCATTTAAAAATCACCAGATCAGTAATCTCTATTTCGTATATCATGTTTAGTGCTTGACAAAACATCTCTTTGGTGTCTCTCTAGAAATCGATTGGTGTTTGCCCCAACCAAAAGCTTCTTCGCGAGATAGATTTCTAATGAAATTAATCTCTATGTATTCTAGAATAAGTTTTAGCATTATTTTGTGAACGATTTATTCTTGTCCATCTTTCCTTCTATAGGATCTCCACTAAAATATGTTAACTCTCTTCATACTGATTGTTTTGCTATGAACTGTGATTACTGAGTTTTAAACAAGCAAAGAATTTTTATCAGAGACAACTTTTCTGTGGTCTATCATTGTTTGACAGGTTATGTGCCTGACTAGCTTCAGACTTTAAAGACACTTACTAGTCTATCACATGGATTATTTACCCACTTATGTATACATTAGACCTGTAATAGAGGTAATTAGGTTATGGGCACTTTACTTTCGCACTCACATAACATTCTTTAGGCTTTGGACTTTGTTTTTAAGAAGGGATGTCCTTTAGTAATTGAATCTTAGCAGTACCTACGATGTATTAGATGATTGTTACTGCAGCAAATTTACGTTGGTTGTTCCAAGAGTCTTGAGATTTGATGAAACCGACAGCAATTGATGAAATGCTTTTATTGGATTTTATGGCGTAGCTTGTTTTGAATCGCCAGGCCAAATTGCAACCTGTTTCTGCTGTTCACTTGTTTTTTACAACATTTCAAATTAAATGCTACAATGGAGTTGACGCATGAGCATTTTCGTGTGATGATTTACTATGATTTGAAATGCACGTTGAATATGGGTGAGTGTGTGAAAAGTTTAAATAATATTTTTGATGAAGAAAGTCCTTTTCGGGCAACAGTCTATCGGTGATACAGTGAATCTAAACAAAGGCGTACAACAATGACAGACGAAGAAAGAAGCGGACGACCTAACACGCCAGTCACTCCAGAAAATGTTAATGCCGTTAAGAATCTAATAAGAGATAATCGTCGATTAACTTATTGAGAAATCCAGAATATTATCGGCATGGGATCGGCAGCAGTAGAGACCATTCGACATGAACACTTACGTGTTAAGAAACTTGTATCCGGTTGAATGTCACATTCTCTTATTCAAGGACAGAAAAGCGCACGAGTCTATTGGTGCCGCTATGTGCTTAGGAAATTTGATAATAACAATTCTAAGCGCGTGTTTGACATTGTTACCGGAGACGAAAGCTGGATATACCAATTTGATCTAGAATTAAAAGGGCAATCCCGAGTGTGGGTGTTCGAATGTGAAGAAAGACCAACAATAGTAAGAAGACCAAGAAGCGTCGAAAGAAAATGATCACTAGTTTTTTTTTTGCTTCAGTGGCTCTTGAAACACAACAGACTGTTTCCGCTGAGTGGTATGGTTACCATCTGTCTATCACAAGTCTTTCGGGCGATTGAAGAAAAACTATCGAGGGCGGAATTGCGCGCGAACATCTGACTTTTGCGGGATAATTTGATTTCCACGGTCGCCCACCCGCCATATACTCCGGACTTGGCGCCGCGCGATTTTTTTTATTCCTTAAAATAAAAAAAAAGTTACAAGGGCGTCGTTTCGAGTCCCCTGAAGATGCGTTGGTGGCATTTGAAGAAGAGGTACGAGCATTGCCTGTAGAAACGTGGAAATTATGTTTTGAAAATGGTTTTCTCGAATTAAACTATGTATTGGATTCTGGTGACGAATACTTTCAACAAATTTAATAAAAAACTTTTTTAAAAAAATTTTACATGTTTGATTCTCAAAATTTTTGGAACAACCAACGTATTTATCTTAAAGTGGCAATTATTACATGTCTAATTGTAAGTGATAGATTAATTGGTAGGCTAGTTAAGACGTTTTCAGGGTTTAAGATACTGAATCAAGTTTTGCTTGCGATGCTACAAAAGGCCAAAGCTCTTTAATCAGATACCAGCCATATATTATCCACCACAACAGCCTCGGATCACATGTAATTTACTTATTTTCATAAGTAGGCCTAAACATTGTATTTAGGCCATCGATTGCACTGAAGTTGTAGATAAACTTTTAGAATATGATCATTTAGGTTTGATCAACTGTTCCTCGTTGTATGCAAACAGCCAGATCGATATTACCTTAAAATTTGTTTTTCCAAAACCAAGCGAGCATATCCAAGAAATTGATGTTTAGGGAGTTTTCTTATCCATTCCAGTACCTACTTGTAATAAATATTGCCATTTGGCATTTTTGCTTATTTACAATAAAACTGCTAATTTTTATTTGATGTGGCAAGTTAAAAAATTGCAGGACATAATTTATATGTAATTTTAAGTTTTTTTAGTAATTCTGCATGCTATGTTTATTAATTTTGAAGCTATACCTAGAAAGAATCAAATTTGCACTTTTGCAGATTAGAAAATTAAAACGAGAAATTTTGAAATTTAGCTAAAAGCAAAATCAAAGAGAAAAGTTCATAAAGAAAAAGGAGCCTTCTAATAACTTTTTCATAAATTTTGTTTGATGTTAACAAAAAGGTTTCATAAATATTTAAGTGTCCACTAAAACAGAAAGATATACAATCTCCATTTTGTCTTTGTTTCGTGTTAAATATTCCAAAAGAAAATAAATCTTGGTTGATTGCATCTCAACAATAAAATGTAAATGTATCGGTTCTACAAACACAATTTCCTCCAGACTTGCCTATTCCCAATTTTATACCTCTCAACAAAAATGCTAAAATATGAGCATCGCTCAGTGTCAAGTGTCACCTCTGATAACCAAATTTACAACGTTATTGGATGAAAATTTGAAATGAATATGACACTTTTTAATCTTGAAGTTTGAGTAAGTACCTGTCACTTGTTTTAGATTCCGTCGTATCAAATTATTATGCCTTAAATAATAATTAAGTTGCTTTCTGCATTTACATACTCTTGCAATATAGTATGAGAAATTATTCAGTTATTAGCGAAATCATCTGATAATGAATGATTCCAACTTTAAATAAATTCGAAAAAAAACATTTATCCGTATTAACTAATTTTGTGAGAGGAAATTCCCACAGTTGATAGAGAGATACTTGAACATAAATTATATTATTTATTGCTATCTAAGCCAATATTGATAAAACAAAAAAAAA
>VTPC01076114.1:0-10416 GCA_011009095.1 Ignelater luminosus | reverse complement strand
AAGATACAAGTTGACAGACTATACATTTTCACGGATTACAACAAGTTTATGGGCGGTACAGATCTCATGGACCAAAACATCAAAACCTATAGGATTGGAATAAGGGCAATATTTACGCTTGAGTGCTGCTCAAGGGAACAGGCCACTCTGTCAATCAGTTGGAGTTTAGAAGAAAAATCGTACAGACATATTTTTGCACTTGCCTCGAGGACCAGGTCGTCCGGCTGCTTCTAAGTCTTCTAAAACAAGCAATAGGTAAGTCATCTGCAAATAATCGACAAATAATTAGAAACAAATATTTACAATTTTTTACTTACTTTACTTACCAGGGTCTCAGATGACGTACGGTACGGCGGGCGGATGCATCTTTTAACACCGACGGACGAAAGCAGGCGACTTAAATGTGCACTGGAACGTTGCACAAGTCAAACAAGACTATACTGCTGTAAATGCTTTGTTGGACTTTGCCCTGCATGTAATGGCATGCTTCATGTCGATAGTCATTGACTAGATCACTTGGAAATATTTTCTACTGAATAGACAAAATTTACAATAAGGATTTTATCAATTTATCAAAGAATAAGTCAAACCAAACGAGTTGATAGTTATTAAGTCTGATTGATATTCCTAACTTATTAGGAACATTCAGTGAAGTAGTTAGGAATTTTAAAAACTTGAAAATTCTATTAACTAACGAGATTATAGAAGATATAATCGACAGATGAACAGGAATAATTAATTCGAAATATGTATAATGAGAAAAACTAATTACAGCGGACTTACAGTAGAATTTCCCAAAGATACTACTTTCCAAATTTATAACAAGAGATTGGAAATTATATTAATAAATGCGAAATTTGTCAAGTTACTAATTGCAAGTATAATAGGCAACACCCAGCAGATCATTCGAAATTATGCAATTCGAAATATTTCATTTTGAAAATAATCAGTTCCTTACCATAATAGACAAATTCACTAAATATTTTCAAATATACTCCCTGTCTAGCAGTAATGTGATAGACATAATAATAGCTTTAAAGAAATATTTTAGGCATTTCAGTTGGGCGCACAAACATTTAACCGATTTTGTGGGTTTAATAGATTCAAACTACATTTTACAACTACATGGTCATCAAGGGTGAACTCCTTAGTCGAAATGGTCACTCCACATTAATAGAGCATCTTATATTATTAAAAGAACAGGATAAAAAAATTAAAACTATAAAAAACTGTCTAAAGACAGTCGTAACTTACAATAGTACAGACCATTCAGTGACAGGTTAAAAGCCTGTGGAACTGTTAGGCTATTTTTCAGATAAAGAACATTTGGAAGTAGATCCAGAAATCCGACTAACATTAAATTACATTACAAACAAAAAGACTTAATGAAAGAAAAGGAGTTATGCCGAAAGGTACAAAGGGTTGAAAAATTCAACAAAAATGTTAAAGATATCCATCAAACTAGTCATGGTTATAAAAGACGAAGGAGAAGAATAAAAGTAAAACCCCTTTGTCAAAGTTAAGTTTAAAAATACTAATACACCTAGGGTAAAAAAGTTTTAAAAGGCTTTATTGGAAATTTAAAAGTTTCTATTGTTGTAGGACGGAATACGAACCCTAATAGTAATCGTACTCCTGGCCCATCTTTCATCAGTGTATGTATTAACTCGGGTAGAATAATAGATAATTATTGCGCTTATGCTTGTCGCTTAGATCTAAAAATAAATGACGATCATTATAAACAACTGATTTATGCTTAAAATAGTATTCCAAGTCGAACGCAAAAGGCAAATTTTAAAATTTTAGAATATACTAGTACAAAGAAAATTAGAAAACTTTAGAAATAAGCTGAGCAACCTAATTGATCGCAAAATTAGTAGGAGGGCATCGTTTGATGGTTTAGGTTCACTAATTAAGTTTGTAACAGGTAACTTCGATAGTAGTAATGCAAAAAGATACAAAGACGCAATCGACCAGCTATAGGGAAGTGCATCTCAATTAACCATGTCAAATAATTAGATTATTAATAACATCGAAATATTAGACAATAGAATCAAAATACAGGGTGTCCTAAATTGAGTAGGATAGTATGAATAACTTTCTTATTCTTATAGTTAAAGCTCTGGTTAAATGAGCAATGTACAATATGTATGCTGATTCAAATTTAGGTTAGAAAAGTTTAAAATTCATAACCGATTACCAATTATTCCAAAAAAGTAAAATTTGCTGTTTTCTAAAAACTTAAATATATCCGTAATTTAAAAAGCTATGTAAAAAGTTTTAATATAAAAGTTGCTTGCTTCGATGAGATACACCTAAAAATGATGCCATAACAAAATTCAACATGGCGGATTCCGACATATTAATTGCAACTTTCTTTTTTTAAATGGGTAACACATTGGATTTTTACATGATGAAATAGAAAATAGAAAAACACCAACAAACTGTTACAATTAGGCACGAGTTTTGCTGTCAGGCAAAATATTATCCATTAAGTATTGAACTTTACATCTCTTTTTAAAAGAATTTTTACATTATCATTCAAATCGGAAAATAAAGCTTACTCAATAACCAATGCCCATGCTCTCACAAACAACTACAACCAGAAGGACTCCCAAAAAGTAGAGAAACTTTGGGAGCTACTGGAAGAAACTACAATCAGAATTCCAAATAACCGTGCCAAACTTTCAATGGAGGACTTCAGCGCCCAAATTGACAGAGAAAAGAAATTTAGAGACGCGGTAGTATTATACCCAGCTCACGCGAGGACCAATAAGAACAGAGAAATATTGTAACGTAAGAAGCTTGTGTTACCTTTTTAACCTGAATAAAAACTAGGAACGCTTGATCCAGGGTTAGCTGAGCTTAAGTGGGTAGCTTTTAGGACATACAAAGAATAAATCCAAGGTGAAACTATAAAAATTTAAACAGTTGCTATCTCAAAGCACATTAGGCTGTTAATCTAAATGCGTTCAAACGTTACGTATTAACAGGTTCAAAGAAAAGAAAAGAAAAAAAGATTTATAAACAGTTCTGAAAGCTTGACTAATTTAAAATTAAATAAATAAAGTCAAATGATAATTAATACGAGATTGGGATAATCATTGAAGTGGAAAAGTTCTTACCATTTGTCAAAAAAGTTGATTCCGATCGGAAGCTGCAGACCGTCAATTAAATCCTAGTGTTAAAGATTAAATGAAACGTTCAAGTAAAATCCGAAAATTTAAATATTCACAAAAATTTCTAACATTGACAAAATCTTACTATAGCATTACTTTATAGCGAGTTAATATCAAAATGTTGATAATTGGTTATAACCATTACTAAAGAAATGGATCATAATAAAAATTAATCATTAGCTAAATGAACTATGAAGAATTAAATAACAAAAAGAAGTTTTACTGTATCTAAGTGATTAGTTGATAGTAAAATAAGTTAACATTTGAGTACAGAATTACGCCAAAATTTCTTAAAAGTTCGGGGCCACAAAAAAATCAATCTATATTTTATTGACAATGAAATTGGAGTCTAGACCCTTCTAGATTAGGTGCTCCCTGGGCCTAACTTCTTCTGTTTCAGCAATAAGACGTTGAAACGAATTCACTCTCTGCAATCTCTGCTACTACTACAACAGCGGACGGTTACAATCAGAACTTCACTATTTCTGGAATCTAGCAAAAAAAAACTGGAGACAAGAAACAACAATTAGGATTGAGGACCCAGTGGATGCAAGAAATGAAGATAACTTATCCCTTTATAAAGGGTTTTTTTTTCATTTCACAAGAATTGAAATCACCTCAGCGGGTGGAAAGATTTGCGAAAAGTCCGAGCACTGGCGCGTATCGAACTGTTTTGCCTTGTCGGGCTCTCCGCGTTTCCCCAGAATTCGGAAATTGTTAACCGGTCCGTAAATTATCACACTCAGTAAAAGAAATTCACTAATTTTACACAAAATAATACTAGTTAGGATTTAAATACAAAACAATGACTAGCAGGGTCTAGAAGAACATAAAAAAACAAGGATTCGTTTGAATAAGCGTGAAATAATTATAAATTATCAAACGGATAAAAAAAAGTATCTCATAACGAGAGAAACAGTGGATCTCTACCCTGCTAACCCAAGGTTCTGAAGCTTAATCCTCTATAAAGAAGCAACGTGATAAATCGGAATACGATTTCTATAACAAGAAAAATAAACTATAAAAGGAAATTTTGTATATACGCGGTGTTTCACAAATGCGGGGTGGTGAAATAGCGCGAGGTCTACCATGTAATGAAATAATGTTTACAAAAGACCGTTATAAGATTAATTGGCCTCTGCGAAACATTTCATCTGAAATTAACATCAACCCATTTGCTAGCACTTCCGCATAACCAAGAAACTTGGAAATCTCTAAACTTTTATTTCTCTAAACTCTTATTTAGGCAAATTTCAAATAGATTATGTGATAATTTCCAAGAAGAGTCAGAAGGAAATCATAAACGTTAAAATTAAATGGGTGTTATTGGTTCCGATCAGATGTCGCTGGTAAAAGTAAACTTTCGACCAAACAGAACCAAACCGAGAATAACCCAAAATATACTTCACAGAACATCGGCTTACTCCCTAGGAAACGTAAGCATCGGTGGTGGAATAGCACTTGTGACAGGGCTCTAGAATGAGGAATTCAAGCCTGGAAAAACTGGAATTTTCATAAAACCCCCTAGAAGTGGCAAGAGTTCACCACGGTACAAAAACATTTCTCAAAAATCATTATATTTAAAAAACGCCACTACAATCAGAACAGGTTTGTCGAAATCGAACAAAATTGCAAGCAAAACAATACCAGAAATTAGAAAAAAGCTGCCAAACTATCAGACTCCTAGCCTCTGTTTTAATTCCCATCCGTATGGGATTCTAGAATCCAATAATAAAAAAACTGTAAGTTTTAAGCGAATTACTCTAAGAACCTTTTAAACTGTGAATTTCCCAAAGACCAACTCAATTTTAAAAAAACCCGAACCAAACCCCGATTCTGAACACGTCTTATTAAAGGAAATCGAAAAAAGAATAAGTAAACTTAAAAATAACAAAGCTCCAGGGGTAGATGGTAAATAATTGCCAAAAAATTACTGAAAAAATCCCTGAAGGCCAAAGGTGTTTTAATGCATCCACTGCACAAGAAAGAGAACACAACAGATATTAAAAATTACAGAGGGATTTCTCTTCTAGCAGTTACTTACAAAATTCTCTCCAAAATCTTACTTAGAAGAATTTAAGAACAAACAGACCATCTAATTGGCAAATATCAGGCAGGATTAAGAAAAGGTAGATCGTGTGCAGAACAACTACTCAATTCAAAAAGCATCCTCCAATTTCCCAAAGGCAGGCAAACGGTGGTTATCTTTTGTGGACTTCAAAAAAGCATATGATTTAAGAGACAGCGTATTAGAAGAACTTAAAGTTGATAGAAGAACAAGAGAACTAATCAAACAAACATTAACCAACACCACGTCAAAAATTAAATTCTTGTGCGAAATATCTGAAGTATTTCATACTAAAACAGGAATTCGACAAAGAGACGGACTCTCGCATATACTAAGTATTTAATCTTGTATTAGAAAAAGTAATCAGGACTCGGGAAAAAGAAGTAAGAGGAATAACCTTGGGCAAACTTCGCAACAACAAAATTAACCTACGTTGTTTAGCCTTCGCAGATAACCCAGCAATTCTCTCTAACAACAGAAAGGAAGAGACCCACGCTGTTGAGAAACTGCATAAAATTGCAGCCGAAACTGGGTTATAAATCTCTTGTGCAAAAACTCAATAAATAGAAGGGTCCCCTCGTTGCCTTGATAGGCAATCTATGTCAACGAAGTTCGCAAACATAGCTCAAGTACTGTAATGTTATTTAAAATGTTGCATACACATCCGGACTTTGTTTTAAATTTCATTTAGATATTTTTATCTTATAGGAATTGATTGTTTTATTTTGTCTTAAACATTAAACTGCTTAGATTGTTAAAATAGTATTTTCTTCAAGGTTCGTCAAGCATTAATTACCATAAGCACGTGCCCTTGTAGCCAAAAAACGTAGGTTTCCTGACGCCAGACTAGTCTTATTTCTCAGAATTTTTAGTTTATGAACATTGTTACGGACGTCTAAGCGCGTATTACAATGTACCAGCGGCGTGCTTTGGAGATTTCCCATTCATAATATAGTTGTTCACGCATTTGCTTCTTTCTCGGGGTAAAATAGACTTTACTTAGTCTCTCGGTCACGTTTCATCTCGACCGGCGCTCTGGATGAAGAGCAAAAAGATGAAGATTTTTTCGTCAGGTACAAAGATGTGAGCGGGCTCTTGATACAATAAAATTTATCATTGCAAGTTCTTTTCGTTTAAAAGAGTTTGTGCTTGGCGGAAATTTAATCGAAAATGGCTTTGTGAATTTCATACAAAATCGTTCTTTTGGAACGGATTAAAGACAATTTCGAACTTGTAAGGAATAGTCTGTAAATTTAGTTTTTGTGAGAGCAAGTTAGTTGCTAAACTTAGACCAAATTTTTCGGGAACGTAAAAACGGTGTGAAGTCGCTCTCTCTGACTCTCTTTGGACTTATTCAAAATACATTTAGTTAAACATTGTGTGAAAGACTGCCTCTTGTTCTGTTGTTGCAAGGAAAAATTTATTTTGTTAAATTACTCCGTACCATCTCCCACATACCTAAACATTGCAATATACACTGTGTTGTGAACAAATGATTTCTTTTAAGAACAGTTTCAAAGACGTTCTGGTTTGAATAACGCTGAAAGTGGTTACGGGTGTTTGTGTTGAGAACTTAACGGTGAGCAAACAAGTTTTGCCCGCTCAAAGATTTATTACTTCTTCTTTTTTTATTATCTTTCTGGACCCATATTGGCAGATTTCGAAAAGCCTAGGAATTAGCATATAAGGAATCAATTATATTAATATTTGTGATCAAATATAATTGATGTTTAGCAAATAACTTAAAGTTTTTGAAAAAATCTTCTGAAATTTAAATTGAAGGCTACAATAATTAGTTTTTGTAAAACGAACGTTCGAAGGTATATTTAAGTTTTAATCATTTGCTTCTTTTTATGTTAAATTAAACGTAATTATTTGGCTTGTAAATATCCACTTGAAAATCTAGGAGTTTTGCAAAAGTATTTGTTGGTGGAATTGCAAAATTTAACCTTATAACGTATTTTTGTTATTTGAATAAACATTTAATTTTCTTATAGATACTTTGGTTCTTCCCTTATTGGGTGGAATAATAACATTTTGGTCTTTTTACATATATTTTAGTGTTTTTTGGCTTTTTTATCATTGAGTTAATAAATTAAAGTAAAATCTCTTTCTGTGCTTTATTGACTTTTGCTTTTATTTGTGCATTTGTTCTTATTTTTTTAAACAGTGGAAGCCATCGGTTAGATCCTTAAAGAGATGTGAACTATTGTGTATAAGATTAATACAATTTTAGCTGAAATATTTGACGGTCGTGAGCGGCTAGCAGGTTTCATATTGTTACAGATCATCTGTTTCTTAAGTGAGGGTGCATCAAGTCGATCATCCAGGTAGAATCTCGTGTAATAAGCGTTCCTGAAATTAGAACGTCAAACAGTATATTTTGAGTAAGGTAATAAATAAAGGGTCTACTGTAAACAACCTAGGTGAGCCCATACACAGGGTGATATTTTGTGGAAGAGTATGTAATTATGCAGGGTGTTATTCCCCGAGACACTTATATACAGGATGTCAGCATACGAAAAGTTGCGTAGGTTGGCCTATGGTTTCCTTTTGACTTTCAGCTTCTGGTGCTCTTAGTTATTACCATCTTCAAGACATAATTAGAGTTTTGCGAGTGTTGCATTTATCTTATAACATCTCCGGCTTGGAGTTACGGGATTGAATATCTGTCGTCATCCTTAACTGGTCTTAGGACTCTTTTCTCGGTTTTTCCAGTTAAGAACCTAAATTCAAATATCTAGGTGAGATCATTTAGTCCTCGAGCTTAAGTCGCGAAGCAAACGTAGAGAAACTTTCTAAATTACAAAAGGCCTATAGAACCACGTAGAACAGATGCAGCAAAAAATCAACATCCGTAATCAGGGAGGGAGACACTTATTAAGAACATATAAAAACAAAAAAGAAAAATCTTTAAGAAACTCTTTGGTTCAGTCTTTATAGGGAAAATCCGAATAAAAAGAAAATTGCTGGAACTATATCAACATTCTGAAAAAATAACAGACTTTTTTAGAAAAAGGCGGTTAAAATTCTAAGGGCTTATTCTGCGAATAGACAACTGCAGGCTCATCAAACGAATTCTGAGCCTTACCCTCTCTGTGAAAGTGAAAAACAACTGGCTTATAGAAATTGATAAAAACCTTCAGGAAATCGGCATCAACGAGTACACCGTACAGGACAGAAATAAATTCAGGCAACTGGTCGACAAGCACTACTTTGGGGATGTTCAAACAATTAGGTCCGGTACAGCCTGGACAGAAGAGCAGAAAAACATCCACCCACGAGAGGGTGAAGGGGTTTTAGAAGAGAAGGAAGGCAAAGTATTGGTGGCTAACTCAAAAAATTTTATATTTTAGTAATACACTAGATATTAAGGTTAACGATGTATTCTTCAAAGAGGATAAACAATTCTACTTGGATAATTGCGTTGTTAGTTTAGTAAAAGGTAATCAATTCGACAACTGTAGATTTATTGAATTAAAACAATGTTTTAATGTAGTGGAAAAAATTTTCAAAAACTAATGATGTAGTCCAGGGAATCAAGGCTGAAAAAGGGGCACTTTGCTTGCAAAAGGTTATGAAGTTCTAATTTTTGGATATGTTGTGTATATAGGTGGCGTAGTGAGAAACTCAATTTTTTGACCTCGTCGCCCCTGTGTGGGCACCGTGGGATTCCAAAAATCATCAAAATCCCGGACTTGTGTCAGTTTCTAGATAATCTTTTTACCAAGGCATTACAGAGAAAAAAGTTTTTATTAAAAATTCTGGAGCATTACATTTGCTACTGTGTTTGTATAAAAAATGTTTTTGTAAAATGATTAGGTAGATAGTTACGCTTTATTAAAGTTCATTTTTCGTAAAAATGATACTTTTTTGAGGTTTTTGATTTTTTTAAAATATTTTTATTAGTAGTTAATTATAATTAATTAATTAATTATTTTCTGTCACTAAGTGAAAGGATGCACTAAGGCTTGCGGCTGTAGAAAGGCCGGACTCAGGTGCTCTATCATTTGTGAACACTGCTATGGGCCAACTTGTGACAGGAAATAAAGAACAGAATTGACTTAGGAACTGGATCCCTGACGGTTTTAATA
The DNA here is from genome assembly GCA_011009095.1 of Ignelater luminosus. NCBI lineage: Eukaryota > Metazoa > Arthropoda > Insecta > Coleoptera > Elateridae > Ignelater > Ignelater luminosus. Next base: position 1,075 of record VTPC01076114.1, on the reverse strand, counting down.
GGAACAAGTCCTTTACTGTCCTTCCTCCATCCCCACTTTAGAGGGTTTATTATTTCGCTCATCCATGTCTGGACTTGGTGATACGTACGGAAGACATGGTACATAGCAGCATCCTGTGTCGGTGGCAGCGTTGCAAGATTGAACTTGATGCTAGTGGCAGATTTGGAGAAGAGCTGATAGCGCAAAGTACCTTATGTTGTTGTCTTGTCACCACCATAAATATGGAGTATACGTTTCTCCGCCTCAGAGATGGTTTAAACACTGGTATCAGGATCCCTGACGATGGTTGCAAGTTTATGCAATGCTGGTCTGCTCTGGAACAGAGTGCAGAATTTGAGTCTTCCAAAATCGAACAGGGAAGACATGGTGTCACACTAACGGAAAAAAGCTGAAAAAGAGGCCTAACTCCAGTATAAGCCAGAAATCGAAAGAGCTCAATCCCGTAGCTCGAAGTCGAAGATGGGGGGTCAAAGATAGCAAATGACCCAAAAAAATTTGGTTATTACCTAAACCTAAAACTTAAAATTTAACTAAAAATCCAAAAAAGATACCCAGAGGGCGCCAGAAGCTGAACTAGAAGAACGAAAACATCGGTTAACCCCCGCAGCTTCTCGTAGGCTAACACCTTGCATATGGAGTCCTTCCCAAAAACACCCTGTATATAGGGTTCACTCAAAATACCACCCTGTATATCGAAACTTAGAAATCGTGTCCTGGGATCCCAATTGTATTCTCTTACTTACCGGGAAACCTACATTGGTTCCGCAACTTAAATGAAGTAATTTATGAATCTCCAGCCTCTCGTTTCTCAAGACTGTAAATAATTCTTTACATACAAAATCAAATATTATTAAATACGCTTGCTGCTAGAAGTCAGGATTCCTTCGTTACGGTACCTAAATAAAGCTCGTAAAACAAAACAAAACTTATATAAATAAAAACACAAAAATTAAACTACATGAGTTTATTATCATACTTTGAAATTATAAAAAAAGTAAACCATCTATTAAAAAAAGTCCAAATAATATAAATAAATAAAGAAAATTAAGGCTTTGCAAACATCAAATAAAAGACT
>VTPC01076084.1:0-14079 GCA_011009095.1 Ignelater luminosus | reverse complement strand
GTCGTGGTTTCTTTGATTAAAGCAACCAAAAAAAAGAACGCTTTTATCTCGAAAACAACTAAATTGATAATGAAAGCTGTGGCCTTCTTTCACTTTCAAAAACGGATTTGGGGTTCCATATTCATTAAGACTTTTTTACGTCTTTTTGGTCGTACTGCATGACCCTTCAATATTTAAACATTTTTTAACACCTTGTAGAAACTCGACACCGGCGGATTCCAGAGCACGTATCTTAGCATTTCCCAACAAATAAACGATTTTGAAAATATGAATTTTATTTCAATTTTTCTCGAGACCGCATAAAACGCTACTAGTAAGAAAATACAATAAATTAATATAATTCTTACCCTTATCATAAACAACTCCATATAATATGATTAATTCAAATTAAAACTTAAACGACGACTTGAGTCTCTTTACTATTTTAATGATTAATTTGGATGCTGTTTAACAGAATTGTTTTAAATTTCTCTTTAATTTAAATTACTCTTTCTTCTTCTAGACTGTCATACGACATAATTGTGCCGACGACGCGACGGTGCGTTCTGAAAATGTTTTCTAAAATAGTTTACGACATTGAATACTCCCTTGTTTTTAGAAAATTCCCTCTTATGAATTATATATCATTTCCAACGGTCCAGTTAATAGCATATTTAGAAAAAAATACTTTCCAGTGTTTACCGTGTAGAACATTTAAAATTCTATGCTGTAAAACAAATAAATATTACTGTGTAATTTGATGAAATTCAAGAGAGACCGAATTTATCGGGCGGACACTACCTGTAATTTAATTATGTAAATAGAAACAAACTAGAACATAAATATTTACTGAATTACATTTGAGATAAATACGTTTACAACTACAGAATAAAAATCAAGCACAATGCTTTCTTAATTTCTAGCAGAAAGTTTACAATATTGCAGCAAGCGTTAAGATATCCTATATTTGACGAAGAACTGGTTGAGCTAAATCTTTAGTTTTATGCTGAAAATGACTAATAAATACTTGTAAAGTAATTAGTACTGATATCGTGGAAAAAAAGTTTTTAAATGAGAATGAATAAATTAAGAAAATATATTCTAACCACATTTTATAAATTTATTGCAAACCACGCACTTAGTAATTGGCCTTATTACAGTTTACAATCTAGTAGTGACTGGGATAATTCAGGTAAGTAAATACGTAAGTTTTGCAATTCCTATTTATAATTAAGCAATTTAGAATAAACCTTATTTTTTTGAAAATATATTAATTGACTGTTGATTCTTACCAATAATGTTTATTTTTACATCAACATCTTTCCATGTCAGTCCATTGCGGAATTTTTTGCTGTGTCTTTTTTCCAATTTGTTGCTATTCGTCAAAATATGTCTAACGTATAAAATAAATGAACCCAAATTTTATTCTTAAGCAAGCCAAACAAAGCAAAAATATAACTATTACAGCGTTTCTCACACTGTGTGTCGCGCCCCGTGTGGGAGGAGGGGGAGACGTCGAATAAATAAAGAAGCAAGGCATCAGATTAATTTTTTATTTATTTCATATATAATAACAATGAAAACAATAAAATAAATAAAGCATTTCTAGGGCATAGGTCTAATGAGTAATATGCGCCTGCTTTGAAGTACACAGCCTGTCGAGGTTTGGTGTTATATTCGAGATAATTACTCTGAGCTTCTTTTCTATTTGCAGTTTGTTCCTATTTATTTTAGATTTTAAAGCAGCTGCAGCAGAAAAATCAATTTAGCACAGGTAAGAAGTGGGAAAAGGTAACAGTATCCAAAGCGCATTTGCTTTACTAAGAGAATAATTGCAAGACAGTTCAATCCAAAAATTTGTTAAAGACTTAATAGCAAAATTTGATTTTCCTGAGCTGCTTGAAGAAAGGTCTATCAGTTGTACTTCTTTTTGCAGCGATAGGACGGTGAGTATACTGTCAAATGGATTTATTACCCAATTCCAATCACATATTAGATGTATGTCTTCTTCTGGGAAAAAGTATTTGCGGAAATTATTGCTCAAGTTCTCAAAATGACCATTCATTGTAGAGACACTTTTTTGTGATTCTTTCAAAGCGGGTAACTCTGGATGAATTCACACACTGGAGCAAACATTTTGTCATTCCATAACTGTATTTATTGTATTTTTTAAGAAAAGCCTTGATTGTTTCACTTAAATCAAATATATTTCCCTGAAGTAGAAGATTGAGTGAATTAGATTTTTTGAATATGTTTACTAAGTAGGAGATCTTCACTAAAACGAACTTGTTGCAAAATTCTTTCGCATGCTTATGACGCTTCTTCCTTAAGAATATCGCTATTTCATTTTTCAGTTCGTCGACGGGTTAGAATACTTGATCGCGCTACAACTATGTGGATAGAATAGACTAAAACGACAATGATTTATTTTTAGCTCTCACATCTTCACAAAGTGCAGCAAAAACCTTGATTTTAGAGGTCTGGTTTTTATAGGATTAAATATATCAATAACTAGTGTTATTTTGGTTTTGATATTTTTGTGTTGAACGCTGCCGTGACCAACTGTAATAATTGCTGTTTATCTTCAAAATTTTGGTGGAGCACATGATCTTGACATAACCCCAAAGGAAGGAAATCTGACGGTGCTAGATCAGGTGATTCTGCAGGCCAGCGTACTTCAGAATGTATAACTTTATCATGTTTACATCAATAGAATCGTGATAACAAGAGCTAACCAAAACAATTTTCAATTGTTTTTCCGCCTATTGAAAAAAATGAGGTTGATGATGGTAACTTAAAACCGAAACGTTGTACAGGAATTTTGTTAGTGTATTTTAATAAACAACAAAAAGTGGCAATGAAAAAGTGGTCTTAGTTTTCCGATATCTCTTCAAATAAATTAAAGACAAAATAATAACGAAAATCGAAAACCCTACTTTTTCTTAAATACCTCTGAAACTATCCAAGATATCTAGATTTTGCAAAGACCAACAAAAAGGTCCTATAAATAGCCAACTTTCATCCCGTTCATTACTGTTACCAAGATCCCCATGCTGTGCATCCTTATCTTGGACACACTGTATACGTGCTTGCAGCAAACTTTTGAGTGCAAATTCGTTAAGTTAATACATGTACTACATTTGCACAAAAGCATAAATTGTTATTCTTTTTTCTTTCGTTTATTTTTGTTCAATTCAGCTTCTGGTTTAGATGCTACTAAGTCTTGTTTATCACAATCGATACACAAAGGTTTGATGTGCTTATATAAATGCCACTGTCTTTCCAAACAGTCCTGCAGGTTGAATATCTAGAGGTAGATTACCGTGGTGTGTCGAAGAAATTTGAAGATGAAATTATTTTTCCTCAGAATGCACAAACTGTTTACAAAATACTTTTTCACCAATAAACGTAAAATGGTGGTAACAGGTAATACCTAGAAACAAATACACAACAACAAAAAATCTTATGGAATAGGTACATTGAATGAATTGCTTTACCTAGACGATTACAGTTAAATTTTCTTGAAATATTCATTTCATTTTCTCCATACAATATCCGTGCGACTGACGCTTCTATTGAATCCGTTATGAGAAGAAGTGTTAATGCAGGTTATGAAGTCTTCATAGCAGTCGATATTGCATTTCGAAAATTGTAATTGAATGAGCCCAAACATTCCATCTGGCGCAAATTTTGTATGACCCGTTAGAAGAAAGTTGAACATAATTTTCAAGTTGTTTTGCGTTGTCGTACGCCATACGAGGTAGTGCAACATCGCATTATTTTTATTTTGGGCTACACAGCTATCAGCAAATTGAATTAGCGTGTCGACTGATGGATGTGTTTCTAGGTAATGATGTAACATGGTTACAGTTGCATTCTGACCTTTGCCGATGTCATTTGCTCTGTCGATTACGAAGTTTGTTTGTGTTCCTGGTTTTTCATTATTAATTCCAAAAATACAGCATTTGCGACCAACCTTGAAGTAAGCAGAGCCCACTTGTTGTGGGCTATTAGGATACGAAATGTTCTGCTCGAAATCGAATGGCAAGACCAGAAAACTTGAAGAACCTCCTGCTGTAGTCTGATGACACCACATTTTATAAAATTCTCTCTGAGTTTTGGCTCGATTAATATGTTTCAAAGCAATATTAAGTTTTTCTTCTTTTTCTTCTACATTGTCTGCCCTCATGAGTCGATGAGCTTTTAAGTGACTTAGAATACATAAATCTTGTTCATCTTTTGATAACTCATGAAACTAATCTCGAAACTAGTACACAAGATTTTTCGGTAACTGTTCATTGCATTGCTTTGAACAGCAGTCTTCACTATCGTCACTATACATCGATTCTACAGTTTCCAATTCTTTTTCATCAGTTGGTGATGTTTCGATCACATTAGCTCTTACAGTTTGTCTAGCAGCAATAGGTGTTTTATTAAGTTCGCGACAGCAACATGGTTCATTCACATCTTGCAGTGGATTGGTTGGTACAATTTTAGAATTTGCTTCATGTTCAATCGATTGCCCACTTGCATATACATCATCAGATTCGCATTCAATATTAATTAAATCGGTATATCTAGGTAGTTCCTCATCGAGATCGTAGATCATGTTTAACTTTACTAACTCCTGCTGTACACCTTGAGGTACATCACTTTTTTGTTTATGCTTCCATGATTATTAAATTATTTAATTCAAATTTCAAGATTTTATAAATAAATTCGCGCACTTTTACAATTTTCTACAAACTAATTGCATATTTTTCAATTAGTTACAAATAAACAAAATAAAATATAACACAATGAAAACATTGAAAACCCAGGTATGAATTTGTATAATTTTGACTTCATTCAGTGCAGGTACACATATTTCTAATAATCCACTATAATTCGAATGTTCAAACCACCTGATAACGCCGAATTGAAATTGATAACTTTAAATGCATTTTTCTCGGAAACGTATTCTGCCACACTAGGTGTGTTTTATCATCCAGGGTTACATATATGCATTATACAGTAGTAACGTAGTTTCAGTTGAAAAGCGTCTACTATTTCTAAGTACCCAATCCAATATGCGGTAAGCCTGTTTCGCACATTCCTGAATGTGATTGCTAAATGTAAAGTTAAAAGTAAAAGTGACACCCAAATCTTTGATTTTCGTTATCCTTTGTAATTTAATGTGGTTTATTGTGTATTGTGAAAAATCTGTTTTTTCTGCGACTAAAAGAAATGACTTTACATTTATTAATATTGAGTTCCAACTCATTGTCACTATACTAGACAGTCAAAGGATTTACATCATCTTGAAGGTCCATACTGTCCTGTTAATTGCAAATAGTTACTTGTTCTTGAAATTGTAAAAATACAAGGAATTTTAAATGAAACATTGACATCCTGTATCTCAGAAATGGTGCGTTTCCGGACACATTAAATTTTTTTACTCATTTTCACGAGAACTACAGGTCCTTAGAGTTTTCAACACTATTTTCTAACAACCTGTATTGTTAACCTTGTTATGAAATTTTACAAATTGCTTGATGATGTTGCTAAAGATTTTGTTGGGTAGCAATATTTTTGACAACTGTATCATAGCAATTGCCTCATTAGAAATATACGAACAACAATTTCTAAACTTTCATAAAAAGTTGATAATTACCTACAGCAACTGTAAATCTGATCGTACAAAAACTAATTGTAGTACTAATCCTATTTTTAAAAATCTTACTTGGTGTTTTTTATCAAAATACAAAAAAATAGGATGTTGGTGGATGTACTTAGATTTGAATGGATTGTGTCTAATAAAAAACTGTTGAATGAGTGCTTACCAAAATGAAAGATATTTGTTTTTGGAAAACTCTAATTTCTGTAGTTATATCTTATTACTCAGTAACATGTATAGCCGCACAGGACTTGGAACACTTTATTCTCGTTTATGGAATTAAAGTGTAAGATAAATTGATATTCTTAGTATCGATCAATTGGTAAGTACCGCATTTAAATAATTATGATAAATACGTTGTTAAAAGGCACGTAAAAAATTATATATTATTTAGAAGGAACGTTCTAATAAATACTGATATAAATATATAATATTTCCCTAAAAATACCACAGACAAGAATTTGTAGAGAGATGAGGGTAGTAGACAAGTGGTCTAAAGAGGTCATAAAATTCCTACGAATTCTATCAACTGTGTCTTCACGAATTATTCATAACTGCTTCTCCTCTGAATGTTTCATTACGAAGTGGAATAAGTCTTTTATTCTATAATTATGCTTATTTCTACTGGAATTTGTTAAACGATGGTTATGGAAAGGGCAATAATTATTACAAAACTGTAATCAATACTGCTAAAGTTGTATTTGCTGTCTTACAGTGTTTTGTATGTTAGAGATTATCCGTGAATCAGTAGTTTTCTATTAAGCTTTTGCTAAAAGATGCTGATCAAAGATTGTTTAATAATTTATACTATTCAGTATTTGTTGTAGATTACCGACGCTGTTTGCTGTAAAGGCACACCTATTTATCGAATTCAAATGGAGCGGCAAAGAACTGACTTTACTCTATGCAGGGTGCATAGAAACTGTTATAGTTGCAGAGCTAATTCCGTTATTGTTACAATTACAGGTCCACTTTATGAGGTCTATTTTTTTATTTAGGGAAATGCTTTCTCAAAATGACCTAAAGTATGTATGTTAAACAAAATTAACACCGAGAACACTCTCAAAATCTTGCATAAAATATTTAGTACATTTGGCATTCCAAATTGTCTATGTACTAATAATGGTGGACAATTTGTTAATCCAAAAGTGGCATCATTTTTAAAGGAATTAGGTATTGTACAGAAAAGATGACTTCCTTATCATCCAGCTGATAATGGTCAAGTAGAGCGTTATGTACAAACAGCTAAAAGCTGATTAAAATGCTTACACGAAAATAACTCAAACCTGCAAATAAATTTAAATAAAATTTGAATGCAATATCGTATAACAAAGCACCCTATTACAGAGATGGCTCCTTCTGACGTGATATTTAATTATCTTATTAGGACAATCTATACATTAATGTTACTTAAATCAATAAGTAAATTTCTCAAAGTAGAGATTGAGTGTCTGCACAAAATTATATATTGTCAATAAACGAGAATTTGGAATGATAGCAAAAAAGAAACTCAGGTCTGGTGTGGTGAAGGCATTAAACAACTATCAGGTTATAGAGAACATCTTAAGTAGCAAAGACTAAAGTATATGATGAAATAAATATTCCTTGAAGTAAAATTCTAGTTGTAGTAGTGGTAATAGTAGTAGTATTGTGAAACGTAGCTGAAGAACAAAGAAACCTGTGGTTAGGTTACACTTTTGTAATATTTTATAAGTTCCGGAAATGTTTTTATGCAGTTGAAACTTAGGGTGTACAGGCTAGGGACAAATTCTATTGTATTCTTGTATAGAATCTTTCTTAAAAGAAGAGGGGATTTGTTACATTTAAGAATATTATTACAAGTTATCGATGCGGATGTGATGTTGAAATAAAGTAGTGTTATTTTACATTAAAATGGATATAAATTAAATACAAATGTAACAGACTTGTTGTGACTTCACTATAATATGTATAACAATGAAACTGTCTTTATGGAATTACAAAATCTTAGTTACTTCTAGTAGGTACTTTTTGTTTAATGCAGAATATCTAGGTATATCTCTTGTTCAGGATGTTACCGTAATTACGACAATGAGATCGACAGAATGTAAGAAATCAGAAGTTTAGATAGTCCGCGTCGTTCAGGTTTTGCGTTATTTATGGAATGAAAGTCACCGTATGCAGTGCAACTTTAGATTGTAACACAAAATAATATGAATGTGCATACATGGTGGTAAGTACGAAGTATCAAATAAAAATTGTAAATATACTTACCTTTGTTGCCTATTTTCAATTTCAGAAACAAAAAAGAAACAGTAAACACATAAAAAGTTTAATACTTGAAGATAACTTTACAGGGTTTTAGAGAAGAACCAGTTGTCTAAAATATATGAAAAACATGCCTGCTACAAAAAGTGACTATTAAGCTTCTAAAGTAAATAATTTTTGTTCTATCGTTAGCTGCATCAATTTTAATTTGAATTCACTAACTAAATTAAAAAAAATACTTTATGAAAATCCATTTATAACAATTACAATAGGCAAATTATGATAACTTAAACACCAGCATATCAGTCACCCGAGAAAAGGTTCACCACATGAGGTCGTAGGCTTTTTCTAAAGTGACGATACATCATGCTTATAGGTAACCTACGTGTGGAATATCAAATTTTATCCAACTTTTTTTAAAAATGTGCTAATTGTTAGTACTATTGAAATCACTAGAGAGTTATGGCTTTTACTGAGCTGCTAGCGGGCTATGGTTTTCACTCTTTAGTGCTGAAATAGAATTTGGTATTCAACCACTTTATTTATAATTGTCATAGTTTTGACGTTTTTATTAGGAATTATTGGGTAATGTCTATTATAGTGTGTTCAAGATAAGGATGCACAGCATGGGGATCTTGGAAACGGTAAGAGATACAGGATTGGTTAAATGGAATGAAAGTTGGCTATTTATAGAACCTTTTTGTTGGCGTTTACAAAATCTAGAGACCTTAAATAGCTTCAGAGATATTTAAAAAAGTAGATTTTTCAATTTTTGTTATTATTTTTTCTTTCTTTTATTTGAAGAGATATCGGAAAACACAAAATTGCTGTACAATGTTTTGGTTTCGAGTAACCATCATCAACCTCATTTTTTAAATAGGTGGAAAAACAATTGAAAATTGTTTTGGATAGCTTTTGTTGTTACGATTTTAATGATGTAAACACGATAGGGATATTTTGGTTTTGATTTTTTTGTGTTGAACGTTGCTGCGACCAACTGTAATAATTGCTGTTCATCTTCAAAATTTTGGTTGAGAACATAATTCTTGACCTAAACCCAAAGGAAAGAAATCTAACGGTGTTAGATCAGGTGATCGTGCAGGCCAGGGTACTGCAGTATGCATTAATTTATAGCATAAGAAATCTAAATAATCCTATCATGTTTACATTATTAGAATCGTGACAACAAGAGCTACCCAAAACAATTTTCAATTCTTTTTTCGTCTATTTAAAAAAATGAGGTTGATGATGGTTACTCGATACCAAAATATTGTACAGGAATTTTGTTAGCGTATTTTAATAGAGAACAAAAAGTGGCAATGGAAAAGTGGTTTTAATTTTCCGATATGAGCGTTCGGCCTGTTCTGAATGAGTCAATCATAAAACAAGAAAAGCAAGTAGCCCATCCTGAAAACGATTGAATAATTTGTCACAATTGCATAAATCCTTAAAATATTTTTGGTAGGAATTCTTTAAGAAATAGCAGTTCTCAAAATGTCTAAAATGAAGAAATTTAAATATTAATTTATTCTGTCTTTTCAGTTGGAGTCGTTCGCTTAACAAAAGCAGCGTACCACCATGGACGTTTTAAAAAATCTTGTTAAAGGAGGACGAAATTTAAAATTAAATATTGAGTAATAAAGCTATAAATAACCAGGGCCATATTAACTATCTGAGCACCCCAAGGCCTATTGTTGTATATGTATGCAAGCCAATCAGACATAAGGGTTTCCCTGAGACTTCCAATAAGACATGGGGGTGCCCCTTTCTTATTTATATTTGCTACGGTGCGGCGGCGCCCCCAAAAATTGTGGCATGCCAAAAATGACAACCTGACTTAGCAAAAAAAAACCTTCAACCACGTAGTTCTTAAAGGTAAATGTAAAAATCCAATATACAAGATGTAATTACACTCAAATTACAAACACAAATACAGTACAACATAAAGTAAAGCGGAGCAGTGTAGAATAGACCTCTTCTTTTTTTAAAATTAGTTTTTATTTATAACTGGTATGCACAAAAAGAGTTGACTAAACTACGATACTGTAAAGAACCTTTTCTGTAAAATAGTACGTACCTTATAAATTTAGGTACTGCTTGTCTTAAAAGGAAAATTTAAAACGCAGTCACTGACAGAATTGCAACTTTAACAAGTCAAAGAATATCTCGCCAGATTTTTTAATAAAACTGGTTTTAGTAGAATTTATTAAATTCATTTTGATTTGATTTTATTTTGAAAACTGACTTAAATAATAAAGAGAGAGCACGGAAAATATTAAAGTTTAAGGTTAGTATAGATATGTACTGCAACTAACATCATTAAGCAATTTGTATTTTAGGGATAGGAGTGTACAGGCAGGTGTGGGTAAGGACATAGTTATTGCCTTCAAATTGGTGTTGGGTTTTTAAGTTACCGAATGTGTCATAAATATGAAGATGCCGGCTAATTATACATTAAACGTACAAATCCTGGAAAATTTCAATAAACCAAGCTGACTACACAGCAGATATCTTAAAAAGTAAAAAATTACTCCGGTTGTAAAATTTCTGTTTGCTTAGATTAAGTGTAGAATCATCTACAAGTGTTTCACATGATTTACTAATATTTAAAAAGGTATTACAATACAATTGCAAATTCCAAGGGGGGAAGCAAATGTATACTACTGTCAAAAACGATATAACAACTTGTTGCCGCTGTATCTATTTTGAGTAGATATACTTGGACAGGATGAGCTACGCTGAGAGCTTTTTGTCTTTTAAAGACGCTATAAGTAGGTGGGCAGCATATGTTACAAAGGCGTAAATCTTTTAGTCACCATAGACCAATAATGGGCAGTTAAAGTATAATTTATTATTTTCCACAGCACTTCCTGGAATAAATTCTTATTTACAATTTTCTAATTAATGTGGGAGTTTATAAATGTATGATTTTTGATGGACTAACGAGGCGGTGAAAAATCGGTTTGCACGCAGACAGCAGTAGCAGCAGCAGGAGTAGCAGTAGTAGTAGTCGTAGCAGTAATAGTGGTAAGGGTACTGGTAGGGGTAATGGTAGTGGTAGTTATAGTGTTAGTGGTAGTAATAGTGGTAAAGTAGTAATAGTAGGTGTGGGAGGTTTAGATCTAGCAAATACATCTTTACAGACTTTTTTTCCTGCATGAAAGGAGAGAGTGTAATGTAAGAAGGAAATCTACGAACACATACACAAACAAATCCTGATAGTAAGTAATGTATGTTGATGTATATGCTTTGTTAAGGTTAACATAAATAACGTTTTTCAAGAAAACTACCACTACCAACCACTACATACTTTTTTATTTTTGCTTTCTTTTGTTTCTTGTAGCGGGTAAATTAAGTAGTGGTAAGTATATCCACGTATGTGGCGAAAAAGAAGAAGTACTGGGATAAGTAAATATGTAAGTATATCCATCCACTAATTTTATTAAACTTCCTTCTTGGAAAGTTAAACCGCAAAACAATCATTTTAAAAAGACATGTAAGACTGCACAAGTTATAAAGAAATTGTATAATAAGTGCAAGTTGCTCCGTAATTTGTAACTTACAAAGGTAACAATTATTTACGATAACAAGTCGAAAAAGTGATACTTTATAGGACAAGCAGGTCAATTTCACGACTCGCCTAGCGGCTGGCCCTGGAAGACAATTTTTGTAAAATTCTAACTAATTCAAGCTTCAGAGCACGTTTCTTATTTTAATTTAATAAGGAATCATAACCACTAAATAACTTTATTTTTTACTACTAATACATAACTACATAAACAGTGAAAGTTTTTAGTATAATTAAAAACTGTGATACAACAGATAAAGATTACAGCGAAATTGTCTGAACTCAATTTAGTATTGTTTTAACCCACGTGCTAGTGAACAAGCAGACCATGCTACTTTTAATACCTGTAATACTTAATCAGTTGAGTCGTTCGATTACCGACAATTTCTTACATTTATACTTACACTTACAAGCGTTTGTGAGTTAATTGTGATTAAACCCCCAGCCTTTATGGCAATTTCAAATTGGGAATTTTGAATCATAAGCAACGATGGTGTCTTTAAAGAAGCAAAGTAGTGAGAATACCAGTTAGAGAAATAAACACCGTCTAAAATTGCCAGTGCCTGAAATAAATTAATTAAAATTGGAAAAATACAGCTTGTCCCCAAAATGCATATAAAGCTTCTGGTAGAGTTCTTCCTTAGTAAATTCTGAACATAAAAGCAAAAACATGTTTCTTCACAGGCCAGTTTTCCTGTACGAAATTCTTCAAGGTACACCGAGTTCCAGAAAATTAATGTCAAACACGTAAATGAAATATTTAATACATCATTAACAAAATTGTTCACAATTACGATTTACAGTAAAGTGTTCATTTAACCAGCGAAATCCTTTCTGAGGAATAATGTTAGAGACGAAATGTTAAACAATAAATATGACAACCACGTGTAACGGGAAGATGCTCAAAAGTATGCACAAGTCCCGTCCAGAACAATGGTAGATGTTAAATCCCGTAGCTCATGCCGTAGATGGGGTCGATTCTCAAATGAACTTACCTAGCCGCACAAAGAGAAGCTCACTGATTTCCAAAACTCTTATTAAACTATTAGATGTTCACAAAAGAGGGCGCCAGCAGTCGTAGATCGAAGGGTCCTGATGGTCGGTCACGCGACTACTCGTGAATCCGGCATCCTGTATATAGGCTTCTTGCGAAACCTCACCCTGTGTGTAACTTACCTCGTGGAAGCTTTATTAAAACTCGCTTCAACGTTTCACGATTGAGACTCAACACGAAATAAAAAAAACTGTATAAACACGTGATTTGTCTTAATTAATTTTGACAAGGAAGTCCTCTGAAGACTTCCTTCTTTTTTAGAAAAAAAGATCCAAAAAAGAAATACCAGTTTAATATTTACTTCTCTCTTGAACAAAGGTATCTGACCTTTAATTGAAATTTAGAATAAGCACCACCGTGCTTTTTAATAGCCAAACGAACAAAGTAACGAAATTAACGCTGCTTCGTCTGGACCAGAGATCCACTTACAAAGAAAACAAAATGTAAATAATCGACCTTTCTTACATTTATTAAAACAATAATAAAAAAGAGTTAAACACACATAAACAAGAATATAAAAAAACAAAATAACACTACGAAAGAATATCAATAAAAGGTATGAAGTAATTTCTTCACTGGAGAACAAAGTTGATAAACAAATAATGAGAAAATAACAATAAAAACAAGTTATTGCAATAAACAAAGAGAAATAATTCTGTTACGTTAAAATTTCAAAATATAAGATAAAAGATCAAAATCTAAATATTAAACCAGTTAAAACAAGATAAACTTGACAATGAATTTTTTAAATAGCAACAAATAAACTTTATATCTAATCACAAAGAAAAACAGTAGTCAAAAGTTATTATTTATGTTGCAATAATTTATCAAACACCAGCTAAAATTACCTGGGAACGTTCCTGTTACAAATTAGTTAAAAATATTACTCGTAAATATTATAATTCAATGAGAAAAAAAATACAAAACTAATCTTGCCTAAGCAAGGTTTTCGTATGGAATATTTCGCAAATTCCACGTTCTCCTAGCCTTTATCAAATGAAACAATCATTCAAACTCAAATAACAAAACGAAACAGGTCTTTCTTACTATAACGGCAATCTTTCTTCCAGGTGATATGTGCAGGTCTCTAATTCCCAACGACAGCAGCTCATTCACGTCCCACCAATGTTCAAGGAAACTTAGGTTTCAAAGAACAATCACTGTTGTTAACAATAACCAAAATTGTTGCGTTTCTACCCTCTGCAATTTTTATTTCCTGGGAAATACCAGCGTAACTGTAATTGAAGCAACAACGCTTCCACAATAACAAAGCACACAGATAAATGGTAGCTGAACAATAATATTAATTGCCTGATGATGACCTAGAATTTTGTGAAGATCTAAAATGTAGCAGACGATTGTTTTTGAAATTTCTAACGAGTTATTAAATGAAATTGACTTTTTACGGTTTGTTTTCTTTATATCATGCCAAAAAACCTCATTGTAAAATACTACAAACCTATCTATTGTAAATCAATAGATATACACCTATCTTTTAAAATAAAAGCTTTATCTATTGTAAAAATTTTGTTTTTTGGTACTTACCCTCTTTTCATTTCCACTCTGTAATTGTTT